>JAOBYE010148332.1:0-18522 GCA_025403585.1 Parazoanthus swiftii | reverse complement strand
ATCACACACAACCGTTAAACGTTACACAGTGAACTATTGAGACAGCAACAAGTGACATTTTAAACACGTTAGCATCACACCCAACCATTAACGTTACACAGTGAACTATTGAGACAGCAACAAGTGACATTTTAAGCACGCTAGCACCACACACAACCGTTAAATGTTACGTAGTGACTACTGAGGTAGAAACAAATGATAGCACGTTAGCATGACATAGTGAACTATTGCATTGTTAGAAGCGGTGCTACAACAAGTGTTTTCCCTTTTGTTCTTTCAGTACTCATTCAGTTCCTTTTTATTAGAACTTTTAAAAACACTTTAGATACAATATGCATAGGAACTTGTTTATGCTACCCCAGGATCTTATACGAAGGTTTTTTTACCGAATTATTACCCCCGTCTGCGTTCGTTTTGGAACTGACCACGGAGGAAAAGACAAGGAAAAATTACCTTAAACAGTTCCTAACGGATGACAAGCAATTCATCGCAGAACGTTTACATTTGTTTATGACCATCCACGACTATACGAAAACGTCTTGATGCTTCTTACTGTCTAAAAATGCATATAGCTAGTAGTCCAATAATAAGAATAAATGTACAAGTATTTTACAAAACACATTTATTCAAAACTAGCAATACACTACAGCAAAGTCCTCTATTTACACTATGCGACTAGTTTTCCTGACGGGTAATTTACTGGACTCAAACACCCCAGTACCTAACTTTATCTATCTACATTTGTGGGCCAGATTTTGTCATATATTAACTCTATGGTTATAAAAAAATAAACAAAGCTAAATTTCAAGCCGAATTCAATTTCTGCTATTGACCAGGGGTAACACTAAATGCTCCACATTGTATTTAAAGAATTTGTTCAACCACAACGCCTTACACCCTAATTTCAGCTCATTCCTGTCCTTTATCATGATCAGTAGACTGTTCAACTGTTGAGACGTTGGAGTTTGTGGATATTCGAAAAACGGACAAATGCATCGTGGTTGGACATAATTCTTTAAGAAAGCTAAACAGTTGCAAAACACTTAAAACGTATTTGGCTTTTAAGATGGAAGCAAGCTAAAACAGCACGTTTCGGAGATTCAGTATTCTATTACAACTTTCTCGCCGTTACCAAATGTGAGTTGCTGAAGTGCTGACCGGCAACTTTCTTACCTTCACAACTTTTGGAATCATAAGAAATACCAGATTTCGAAATCAGCACCCAACGATTGGCAATATGATATTTTAAGAAACACGATTCAACTGATTAGTTATATGTATATTACATTTCCCTGTGACCCTCCTACGACCAATTATCTATCCCCAGTCAGTCTGAACATGGGTGAAATTAGCTAAAACACTCTTAAGTCGTTAAAAAAACTGTCTTCTAAATTAGATTCAAGTCTTTGCTGTTGGAGTGTCACCTCACTCGTTTCTTCTTCCCCTTGGATTTAACAGCTATGAAAAAAACAAGTATTTTGTAAGCAACTTCTGCAAGAATCCAGCGTATGACGCAATGTTCTATCGGGGACCGTTGATGAGTCAATGAGTCAAATAAAATGAAACAGTTACAGTTACGGTTAACATTAACACTAAAGTTAAGTTTGGGGTTTAAAGGTTAGGGTTAAGTTTAGGGTTGGTTTCGGACCCGAAATTTACAACATGCAGGTCTCAACACTAGCATTCTTGACATGGAGGTCACGAGACCAGCAAACTTGAAAGTTTTTTACGGGTAAATAACTGGTTGCGTAGGGTATTGTATTGTTTAATCTGCATGTATTTTTCAGACAGCTCCAATGTAAATAAGTTTAAACTTTTTTGGATTCTGTGTTAAATAAAGTTGTTATTATATATTATTATTATTTGTTCTCCACTAATAAAAGTATTTTGGACTGTATTCTAGTCTGTTTGATCGATCGCTCTTTATACATTCTTTTAATTACACGGTCATAGACTATTCTCTGGGAAAAAAGACCTTCGGGTTCTTGTGCATCTTGTTGAAAATCAAGCACGATTGAGCGTACCAGTACCAGTAACAATAACTCTGTTTCACTCCGTTTCAACTTTTGATTGACAGTATCCGAAATCACTGCACAAATCGTCTGTTGCGAGCCAAGATGTCTACAGGCAAACATGACCAATGATACACAGCAATATACTAGTCAAAATCAGTAATCCAGCAGTCCATGTCTAGTAGAACATTGTTACTGTTCAGCCCTGATGTCATGATTTTTTGACTCACTGACTCATCGTGGGTAGGGCTAAGGCTTGGGTTTCTGTTTCGGTTCCTATTGTCCAAACAACTCACTTTGAAACACTGTTCATGTATTTGAATCACCGAACCGAAAAGACAAAAATTTAGGACACTGACGTATTGGCTCACGACTTATTGCACGTGATGAAGAGATTAGCAGAATGCATACATGTTCTAAGACATTCGTTGAAAGCACAAAATCTACTGCAATTTATATATTAAAGCTCAAAAAAGTGCACGACAAGGACGTGATGCAAATATGGAGCTGAACACCTAGGCTCCCAGTAACACATTACCGGTTTTCCTCTATCTTTGTCCAGTTTTACAAACGAACACTCAGAAATTGGCAAATGTCTGACATAAATTTTTAGATAATGAAGACTACCTTTTGCAAGTTTTGATTACTGACTTTAAATAACGACTTTTACATTGTTGTTTTTAACACCTAAGTATATTTACTTACTCTGCTTGGCTTTCAATTGCTCCCTCTAAACAAAAAGAAAAAGAAAGCTATTAGTAAACAACAAATCGGCAAACGCTCAAAAAAAGCCTGTACCAGACTCATCAGTAAAACTTAGCTACGTTGCCACGTGACATTCTTGAGTTACTTTACTTTAAACGGAGTGATAAACATTAGAAAATCTTGCGCAGCAATGTAGTACGTTAAACATTAGAAAATCCTATGTAATAACGTCAGCCGATAAACTTTAGGGAAACCAATGCAATAATACCAATGTTTAATATTAGGAAATTCTATGTGATAACGTTAGATATTAAACATTAGGAATTCCTGTGCAACAACGTCAGACGTTAAACACTTAGAAATCCTACGTAACGTCAGATGTTAAACATTAAGAAACGCTACGAGAAACGTGAGATGTTAAACTTGAGGAAATCATTTATAACGTTAGACGAAAGAGCGAAAGTCCGACGTAAGATCTCGTGCAACTGGTCCTTGATGGCCCAGATGACAAATCAAAAGGACGTTCATGTTCTGTACATTTCTCAGCAGCTTTCCAGGTTTCGATTTCGTCTTTTAAAACGAGCAGTTTTAAGAATGTACAAAGTCAGCAGGAAACTTGTAATCAGTGGCTTACATTTTCAAGTTCCTCCAGTGCTTCGCTTATGGCCTGTTCCAAACTGATTCTTGCCTTCCTTGCTCTGTTGATCAAACAAATTCTGCTGATAAACGCTTCTCAATATCATAGTTGTTTCTGGTCACTTTTAGTCAAACGTTTTATTGATGTATTGTTAGCAATAAATGCCACAAAGAAAACCGTTTTAGAAGAGTCAGTCAAAAAGCTAATGCACAATCGAGATGTCCTAAAGATGTCGTAGATTTCAATACCCAACATGGCCAAAGTTGAAATTCCAAACGAAAGACTCAAAAACGTTTGCTTGTAAGCAACTTTGACTTCAAACTGTCAATCCCATTCAGTGCAGCTATTTCAAAATTGGTTGGCTAACCAAGATCGAAAGGAAACATGGGCCTACAAGTCTAAAATGAAGGAACAGCACATTATTTTGCAAGTTATTGTAATTAAATGTTCAAAATAAAGCTTATGTTTGCAACCATGGACGTTTTCCTATGCAGAAACCTTTATTCTTGTGCACACTTCCTTCGTTTTCGACAACCCACAATGCTTTTCTGTCTGGGTAAGCACTGAAGCTTGAGACCACCTTTTCGAAACAACTGTACAAACAACAGTAGCGAGTAGACAATAGATACCAATACCAGTATCAGCAGTAGTAGTAGTATTAATATTCAATACATAGTAGACGTCCACGTAGTAATAGCAGGTAAGTATTATTGTTATTATTATTATTATTATTATTATTATTATTATTATTATTATTATTATTATTATTATTATTAGTATTAGTATTAGTAGTAGTAGTAGTAGTAGCAGTAGCAGTAGCAGCAGCAGCAGCAGCAGCAGTTGTAGTAGAAGTAATTTAATGTCTACCTGTACTTTTTTTTCTTCCCTTTGTCATCTAAAGATCGCAGTCCTTCACTCAAGGTCTTGAGGCGATCAACCTCCACTTGGCTGAAGGTGTGGTCGCCAAACCACATCACCCACCGCTGAAACATTGAAATATTTTAACTTCGTTCAATGTTGCTTCTTCTGCTTGTTGTTCCATGTCTAACAACTAGCAAAATTATGATACTTTCGAGGATATACAAGCGAATTACCTTTCCATCATCAGGTCTTCCTTTCCCAACCACTGCCTCATCTACGATCTTCCCTGGCCAAGAGGGCAAGCCCCTCGCCTGTGCCCACACAATATCCCCAGTACCAAAATGAGGGCGAATTTGAGGGGCCGGAAGGCAGTCCATTAATCCTGCTGGGTCTCCTAACTTTGTCCTCGTGCGATCAGGTCCAACATCTGGCAGTTCTGAAAGGTCTGGACAGCCAAATAGCACAAGATAGTGTTAGCATCAAAAATAAAGCGCATTTCTGATCCCACTCTGAACCAACATAGAATACAAGATGCAGGTGACAGTCACAACACCACACAGTTCAGGATAACCTTGAAAGTTAAACTTGCTCGTGCGTGCGTCAAGGTTCCTACACATTGGCAATTTGAAAAACCTAGAGCTTCCCAGTAACATTTTGAAGTCACACCAATTACGGTGTTCCAAGCAGAATATTAACATTTGCACAGAACAAGGTATCCCCCATGGGAAATTACCTACCAAAGCAGCTTAGACTTTCTGATATCCACTATCACAAAACGCCAACCTGTTTTGAAATAACTGTATACACTGTACCTCCATGCCTGCTTTCTCCTACTTCTCCATTTTGGGCTTCAGACTCTGCCATGCGTAATTCAGGTTCGCCCGGAGAACTTGGCGTTGTTGTACCCACTGGAGAGCCACTCTTAATACCAGTAGTTTTGCCAACTACAAAACATCAGAGAACGAACCAATCAATACAAAATTTTGGTTACGAAATAATTTAATGGAGCTGGCAAAATGCAAAAACGATGGATAATTGATTATGGTAATTGTTTCTATATTGTTGATTTTACAATAAATGATATGAGAATACGTAAATGTATAAGAGGTCATTCTTTTTTCATTATTTTCATGAGTGTACAAAGAGTACAGAGTACTAACTCAATACTCTCTCGAAAAGAGCTATGCAAAACGTTTTAAAAGTTAAAAGTAAAACTGATAACTGTTCTTGGTAAGAGGAGTAAATAATACATGTATCCTTAAAGACCGGAGCAAAAGAGAAAAGACAGAAGCAGTGCAAGCAAAAGACTTGTGAAAATCAAAACAAACCTGTTGAACTGCTATCTTTCCATCCATCTTGAGTTTCTGTAGCTTTACGTGGATGTTCATCATCCTCATCTTCATTCACTTCATCAATGCTCCCTTCTCCGCAGTTTTCATTGTCATTGCATTTCTTTTTATCCGAGTCCTCGTGAATAGGGTAGACCTCAATGGCTTCACATGATCTTTTCATTCCCAAAAGTGGATCTGTCTCAACAAAGCCAGATGGCTGGAAGTCGTACTTTGTTCTTTTCTCATTATTTGCGTCCATTTTATCAGAACTAGCATCTTCAAAATAGGACCTTTTCTGTCCTTTTGGTTCTGCCAATGGTGATTTACTATTTTCGTAAGGTACAAATGCTTTCACTGTTGGACTTAACGAGAGAGGTGACTCCCTTGATTTCGTATCAGCTTTCACACCATGGACACTAGCAGGGTAAGACTGAGGTGATGGATTATTCGTGGATCGAGTATTGTCAGTTACTGTAGTGGTATGTGGTGTTGTTGCGGGAGAAAAAATGCTATGTGTGGGTGATGCAATACTGTTCGTCTGAGAAGGTAACAGTGAATGTGATGTCACAGGGTTGCTGTCAGCAGCACCAAACACACTGCCTGCTGTAGTAGTTGACCACGGTGTCCACAGAGTAGGGCTCGAGGTTGTTGTTGCTGATGACAAACCTGGAATTAGACTATTTGTCGAAGGGATTGCAGGAGGAGGGTTGACACAGCCAGTGGCTGAGGTTTGGGAGTTTAACCCCTGTGAAGCCCCCTGGTTTTGCACATTTCCAGTGAGTGAATTCTGTGATGCTGTCACTGTTGTTTCTGCTTTAGTAATACACAAGTCGCTGGTTGGAGCTGATATCACATTTGTCTCGGATCCAGTATTGTTGGCCACGTCCCCAGTTGGAGGTATAAAGAGATACCCAAATGTTGTGTTGCCTGTTTTGGGGTCAATGTTTGCAGCCGCTGTCATCATTCCATAAGTACACGGACCACTACCTCCTGCTGCTGTTGTTCTTGTTGGGGCACCCAAAGGTGTGGCTGAACTAAATGCACTTGGGTGCTGACCATTTCCAACTTGTGTCGTCATAGGCACATAGGGCATTGCTGCCACAATAGTCTGGGCTGGTGTCTGCAAGGCAGCTGAAACTGGTGTTCTAACCATGCTACTGTGTGCTGTAGCTGTTGAAACAGATGGCACTGTTGTTCCATACGACATCTTGACAGCACTCAAGGGGTACTTAAGGGAGTAGTCAGGGACACTTGGAGCTGGTGGTGTACCCACACCACCTCCCAGGGGAAGATTATGGCCCATGCCACCAGAAGCAAATGCACTCATCTGCATCATTCGGTAAGTGAACTGAAGTTGATTATTGGAGGGGGCAACTCCTCGGAGATTGGTGCCATATGGGTTGTATGCGTTTGCAAGGTGTGCAAGCGTCTGTGAGAATCTGGGCGTTGCTGCAGGTGCAATGGGAACATAAGACCCATAGGCAGCTGCAACTGCTGTTGATGTCACAGATGATGTCATAGTTGAACTCACAGATGACCCAGTAGCACTTGTGGCTGATACTCCACCTGGCTGTGCTGTGGGCATGATGATTCCAAACATGAAGGGGTTTGGGTAGCCTGGCTGATTAACATTTGCCACTGGTGCTGTGTTCCCTTTTTCTTGACCTGTAGTCAAGACTGCCATTGTGTTTGCAGCAAGCTGGCCAGGGTACAGTGCCGGCCATTGTAATTGATACTGACCAAGAGCTTTTAACTGATTAACATCCATGCTCTGAGGATTGTACATCTGATTCACAGCTGCACCTTGGTAGAACACATTTGATGGTATTGGTGCCACAATGGCTGGCTGAACCTGTGGAATGGCTGACACTACAGCTGGGTTAGTACCTGCTACAACATGACTTTGAGTGAATATATTCTGAGCAGTTAGTAACTGTCCTTTGACTTGTGCTACAGAACCCTGAGACGCAGTCAGGCTTGGACTTGCATTGAATGTCTGTTGACTTGATGTACTTACAACTGGAACTGATACAGAAGTATTTGGTAACTGAGAGAGCTCAGTCCTTGAACTTGGAGCTGGAGTATGAGCAATTGATGGAGGAGGGGCAGTGAATGTTGGCGCAGTTGAAGCTGCTGTACTTCGACCTTCAACTCTATGTTGCACTGATGGTACTGCTGTTGTGACAATGGTAGGAGCTGTTGCTGAAGGAGGAGGATGTCTCAGTCCTGGTAAGCTACTGGTAATATTTGAACTCGAGACTGTTGACCACGTTCCTGAAACATACGGCTGCGACTGAGACTGCTGGTTTGAAGGTCCGTATTTGGACATCAGGGCAGGGTTCCACAGGGTGGGTGTCATCACAGGCTCTATTACACTTGATGAAGGAGCAGTAGTTTTCAGAACTGAACTTTGAACAGAAGACACCATTACTGGATTTGCTACTCCAGTTGACATGGACGACCCAAACGAACTGATTTGTTTGACACCTGCGGCATTTGCAGGAATTTTCTCAGACACCAATCTGGCTGCACTAGCTAAAGCCTTCAGGCCTTGTTTCTTTGATGCTGCAGTTGTTCTTGGCTTTGTAACTCTTGATCTTGCAGCTGGTTTGGCTGCTGTTTTTG
Source organism: Parazoanthus swiftii (assembly GCA_025403585.1). Taxonomy (NCBI): domain Eukaryota; kingdom Metazoa; phylum Cnidaria; class Anthozoa; order Zoantharia; family Parazoanthidae; genus Parazoanthus; species Parazoanthus swiftii. The sequence continues at coordinate 10,351 of JAOBYE010148332.1, read as the reverse complement.
CTGTTGCCTTTGTGTTTACTGACTGTTTGTTTACAATGCTTCTTAAAGGATCTGCATTCTGACTGGTGAATGTTCCAGTAGTTGCAATTTCTGAAGTGACTATTGCAGGTGTTGCAGCATCTTTCCCTTTTTTTGATACGACTACCACTGGACTAACGAACGAGGTGACTTTACTTCCAACCACAGCTGCACTACTCGTTGTTGCTGAGATACTCGAGGAAGCTACCACCTTTGCTACTGCAGCTGTCGTAAATGTTGACACAGCTAAAGTTGTACCTGTTCTTGCAGATGGCAAAGAGCTTGTTTGCACAAATGTTGGCCTTGGTGCTACAGAGGGAGCAAGTGATATTGACACAAGTGATGAAACAACAGTTCTACTACTGAGAGTAGTTGACAAAAATGACGACGATGACACATTAGAAACAGTCATTGTTGTTACTGGTGTCTGTGTCAGTGCTACAGCTGAAGTACTCACAGTATTTGGAGGCACAGCCAGTAAAGCATTTTTGCTTGCCATAGCACCTGTACTTACTGGAACATTTACACGTGGTGTCACTTTAACAGAATTGGCTTTCATTAAAGTTGTTGGGCTACTTTTTGTTACAGTGAGATTCTTTGAAACTGACACATTCTTTGTCATCGATCTTTGAGCAGTTTTTGGTTTTACATTTGAAGCTGCAGTGACCACACACTTGACCGTCTTTGTATCAGTTCTCGGTACAGAATTTTGAACAGAATGAGCTGCAGTGGATATTGTTGAGCTTCCCTTCACTCCTGAAAGTGTTGTACATGTTGTTGCCAGTCCACTTGAAGCCAAAGGATTCCCAATCGGTGGTGTAGCTTGCAGCCCTGGGTTAAAAAACTTGGAACTGCTGACAATACTGGCAAAACTTGGCAAGGGTCCTTGATTTGATGTGGCCAGGTTGGTTGGCACATTTTGTACTGGACTTGCTTTTGTCATACTTCCCAGAGGATTAGAGATGGGGCTACAGATGCTATGCGTTGGTGGGGCCAACTCCTTCTTCATCTGTAGCGAAGTCTGCATTGTAATTTTGGATTGTTTGTTCACATCCAGTGCAACTTTTCTACTTCTTGCTGATCCTGTATTGGGATATATGTACAGTATTAAAGAAAAATAGAAAGTGACATACTTTGAACCTAAACAATTTAATGCTGAACCACTGAACAAGTGTCTTTACCCTGTCAACTAAGCCTATTTCTTACCCACTCAACCACTGCAAAAGATGTGCTCTGCCAAAATCATATAATTTTTTCTTGAGCATGTGCAAGCTTTTTGCCTCAACCATGACAGAAAAAAAACTTGTCAAAGAGGTTTATTGCATTTGCACATTGCATATACACTACTGGCATGTTAGAAGCCCATTGCGGGTTGTTAAAAAAATCGGAAACTGGTAAGTTTGACCTTTTACCCTACAGGTACCAAAATTGCCTATTAAAAAGACTTCTAGAAAGTGCTTCATGGAAATTTGAATTGCAAAAGTAGGTTTTAGAGCCACCTGCAGTTTTTATTTGCACCTCTTACAATGTACTTCAAAACATAGAGTACTGACAACAGTGTTCTTCCAGAGAAAAAACCGGAGGGCCCTCATTTACTTACATCATTCATTTGCATAACATTAAAAAGACACATTTTCGAGGCTCTGCTTTTTTTTACATTTAATCTTTGACCTTCAATCCTTAAACGAGTATGTAATGTTGAAAGGCACAAACATACAATTGTATCTAAACAGCATTAACCAGAGGAACAAATGGTTGGTCTGCTTCAATAAATGCCATTATCATACATTTAACAAAAGCATCGTGTAATGTGCATTTTCATATCACCAATTTTGTCTTCAAAATAAAAAAAACACATCACAGTGGAACATTTTGTTTTCTGTTGTAATTTGCATAATAACACAAAGATACAAAGTAAAACAACTCCCAATTTACATAACATTGTGAAAAAAAAACAAGACAAAACGTTTTGCCTTGCTTTGTCCATCATTTCTGTCCAATGTCATGTCCATGCATGAGTTTCAAATCACACTCTCCCATGATTCAAAATCTATTGTATTTTTTGAGTATTCTGATGACAAGACAATTTAAAAGAAGAACTTTCCTTCAGGCTTTGTGAAGGTTTGGTCCACTCATTAGCTTAATCCTCTGGTTTCTTGCATGAATGGAGAAAAATTTAAAGGAGAAAAGATTGTTCCATAAAGTCCCACCATCTTGAATCCTACATGTAGTTCATTCAAGCTTTCCTCCTTCATAAAACATTGCAGGTGTCATGAAAATCAATCAAGTTTGATCATACAACAGCAGGCAGAAAAAGAAAAGGGGAAGGAGAGTTTCCAAAAATATAGTTCAGCGGCTTTTTAAAACAGGACATTCAATTAATAGTCTAACTCATCAACGAATATTGTGATGTTTCAAAGTGTGCATGTACCTTTCTTCTGTCCCAAGATCCCTTTGGCTAGTGCTGCAAACGGCAGGTGCTTGGCATCCCTCTCTGACTCATTCTTCTGCTCTACCAATGGTGAAACAGCATTTTGTGATGTGTATTGCTGTAATGGCTTCTCTTTCTGAGCAGCATTTCCTTCACAGTGTTTGCAGCTGGTTGGTGGTTTGGGGCAGTCTGCATTCTGATTGGTGAGCTTACTTGGAACTTGTGCATCAAAAATGAAGACTTTGTCGACATGCAAAGGGCACTCAAGGCCACACTTGCATGTCCCACCAGTCTTGAGGTAATCAATCACTTGATCCCTGCATCTTAATCGGTTACTGCTTGGGCTGTCATGTGTGAACAAAGTGTTAAGTTACTAATACTTCAATAAAGATGACAAGCCATTCAAAAACATTTCTGATACTTTCCATATTTGACATCTATGTAAAGTAAAACATTAATAGTCCAGTTTCCTATTTGCAGTTCCTGTTGATTACAGTGACTATAGATTCTTTTTATAGTGTCAGACTCTATTTTTCAGTAACAAGCAGCAAGGTTCCCTGCTATCTTGGTAGTTTGCCCGAAAATGCTTTGTACAACTGAAACTTCGCACAACATTTTTACATAAATTTTAAAGTATATAAATGTTGTAGTTACATGTACAATCCCATTAGTGGAAGCAGGGTTCGAAATTCACTGGTACCTCAGTGTAACTTGCACTGAGCTTTGCTCAAAAGGCCTTAAGTAGTGGAGAATTTGGAGGTACCCAGGGGCCATGCTCTCTCCTGGCCTAAGATCATGAAGCAATAACTTTGCTTGATGATTGTGGTAAAAAATCATCAGTAATTTAACGAATATGTGTATATACAGTGTTCAAATTTAAGGGTTTTCAGTAAGTTGTCCAAAGGTCAAGTATATTTGCATTTTCAGTGGCCTGTGAGAATTTCAACTTAACCATCTTATTGTTTTTCGTTTAACGTACAATGCATGATATATTGATAAAATGGAAGGGTTAACTGAAGTGTTTTGGGGTGATGCAATGGGAAATAAACTGACAAACAAAGAGTCAACTGATATACCAGTATATACTTTATTTTCTTTAGTACCAACTGAAAATGCAGTTTTATTTCTAACAAGTGCAGTTTGATTAGTACTGGATTTAATTATATCTTGTGTGTACAGTCTAAGCCAAACTTTTAAGATATGAAAAAACAATCGTGACTTGTACCTGAGAGAAAATATGACTTTTCCAAAAAACTGCCAGAAAATGCCTAAATCTGCTAAAGCAGACAGAGGGAGATTCAGTCCCATAAGAGAATTGTGAATTTCTGACACTTGCTGTTAGTGCAGTACACTGTATATCTTAATGTGATAATTTGAAAACAAAGATTGCTCTAGACCTACATCACACACATTGCTTCTCGCTCTCAAGCATTCCTGTAATGGATTTCAACTCCAACACACATTTTATTGGTGAACAGTTCTAGTCTTGAATTTCATGAAGCTTGATGTAGCCTCGCTAAAGACCTTCTATAAAACTGAGTTCAAATTTCTTTTATGACTGAAATGAATTGAGTGAGAAATTATAACTAGCCACTTAAGTCAAGTTCATTTCGTTGCTTCAATCTTCAAGAATTCACAGAACAATTTGTTGTCAGAACTAATCATTTGTTTTCAGTATAACATTGACTTTATTATAAATCAAAACATAGAAAGGAAGAAAACAATTTTAGACTGTTCTTAGCAAGAATCAATGTTGTGTCCAGTTTTGGCACAGAAAAATGACATGCTGCAGTGCTGCTGTTCAGTTGAATTGTTGGCCCAGAAAAGGTATTACTTGGACAAGCGAGCGATCACAACAAGGTTTTTCTTACACTCTTACCTGGACTCTTTGATGCAACATGGCTCTATTTACATCTGAAACTGTATAATTTTGCCAAAATTTGTTTTACTGTGGAAGTTGTGGTTGCCCTGACGGGCAACTATGGGTAATGCTATTTTGTTTTACCTGTTCAAAACTCTACTTGCTGCAGGCAAACAGGCAACCATAAATTTCGAGTACCAATATAATATATATAGCAATGGTATATAGCAATGGTTGGACTGCAAATGCACCTGATGAGAGAGGGCCAACTAGGTCCTCTTGAAACAGATTTGTATAATTATGTATATATATATATATATATACATATATATATATATATATTGAAGAATTCTGCAAAGAAGTTGATTACAATCACTAAACGAAAAAAATTTGGAAAAAGTTTTCGATATTTAATTAATCAAATGGCGTTGTTTAAGAATCATGACTCGCTTGTTTGCTACTAATATGAAGTACGTAAACTTTTGTCATGTGTGTTCTGGCCAGTTGGACTGTTGAAATATTTGAACATGGTTATTGTGATCAACACTGTGCTTTTATGCTGGTTTCGCTAATTTACATTCAACTTATATTACCATGATTCAATTCCTGCAGTGTATATTTATTCAAATGAGTGATGTTTGGACACTTTTTGACTGTGGTGTGACTCAGTCAACTGACTCCATGACCACAACTTCTGGGCACACTGACGAAATCAATGAATAAGAAATATGCTCCTTAACAACTTCAAAACAACTGACCCTACACCTGTTGGTAGTGCAGCTGCAAAAGTATCAAATCTACTCAAAAACCTCAAACAAGAAGTGTTAGGAAATGGCTGGAGGATTTTCCTTTGTTTGCCTTGTACAGGACTGCAGTTGATCGTTAATAATTTAACCCTATCCAGGCTGGGCTTTTTAGGCCTTAAAATGGCTGGGGTGCTCCCCCCCTGTAAAATCCGTAACATTGTGTCAAATGAAATGATAATACACAGAAACAATGTTTGAGTGAAGATGTACATCTTAAGGTGTTTGGGAGTGGTGTCATTCGTCGTCATCATTTTGTCGTATTTTCTGATTTTTCCAAAAAATTCAAGTTTAAAACATTTAATGAGTCCAATATTCTCATTTTATTTGTGTAACAACCCAATATTGAATCAAATACAGTTTTTGATACAAATTTGTATTTGTATTTGTAAGCAGTATTTATACAGGACCATCATTCCAATTTAGCATGGCTAGTTTAAATGGAGTCCTGATATACAGCACAATTCTTGTAGGGGAGGAGTTGAGAGTCCACAACACCGGCATTAGCCTACTCCTATCGACAAGTGTGTGGGTACTTTTAAGTCCCCTGATAGATCGTCGAGAGACTAGACCAACAGCTTCACGTCCCTTTCCTCGGACGGTGTGGCGAGAGAAGGTTGCCCAAAGTTCAACCCTCGACCAGCCCAGGGATTGAACCTGGGGTCTTCTGGTTGGGAGTCAGAGATCTTATCAACTATGCCAACCACACTCACACAAATTAAATCCTTGTAACAAAGTAAAGTCATTTTCTGCTTGTATAAACCTTGTTGTTTCTGTGACATATTTCAAGTGTTTGTTCTGTAACTTTAAAAAGCATTTTCAGTGCAAACTAGTTACATGGCTTTATTGTAGGAAATTTTACATGAATGTGAGTATTTGTCAAGATACGTAAGCTATGCAGTCACTCAGCTTGTGGCTCCATCTGAGTGGCCAAATTTTTATTTGAGACACTAAGGTAGTTCAATTATTGGATTTTGTAGGCTAATTTGTAAACTAGAGGGCACTTCTTTCAAGGCCCTCAATGAACTGTTCATCATTATAACTGTTTCACCAAAAATTTGATATTGTCAGAAAAAGGAAATCAAGCTTGAATCTATTCAAGTTGTTTTGGTGAACACATAAACCTTGATAAACTGACAAAGCTAACAAGCCCACAACCACAGATTTTATTAATGTTTTATGGTACAGTATAGCAGCATTCCCCCGAGTCACACCAAATTCAGACAAACATTCACTGCACTCTGTCATCACAATTGTCAGTCACAGATATCTCTTCCATTTTAGCCTTGCCGAGAAAGTTATTTGCTATCTATTCTAGTAACTTGTTTAATTGTGGGTAAAATTTGAATTCACTTGGAACCTAAACAACACCACTGAAACTGATAGTGAAAGGAGAGCTCCACAAAGGTCATGACAAAGCCGACCTCTTCAGAGATAATTATATTTATTTCAATCTCTTCAAAATCACAGCAAAACTGAAGCTATTGATTTTTTTAACAAAGATATACCAGTAGTAACTAATACATCCACAACTTAATTAATACAGTCGTCAATACATGTAGACCATAAAATGATAATTTGTGTTGTCAGTTTGTGGTAAACAAAAGATTGAAAAACTCTAACTTGCCAGTGCAAGTTTTAAAATTGTCTCAATAGCTAATTTATTGCTCTAGCCTGTTACCATCGTGTTGCAAGAAATCTACCTAGCATTCAGTGTTTGATCATACAATTACAAAACAATATTCCTTCTATACAAGAAAATAGTACTGGGATAACAAAAACGTGTTGAAAACGGTGTCTGCAGGAAGTGCCTGAACACAAGAGAATGAAACCTGTTGAAGGTCAAATCGTATGTTTGTCCATGTTTGAATGGGCTATTATTATGCAAACTACCTTCTGAAACTTGCCGTGTAAGTGCCCATGCTCAAGTAAGCACCCACCTCCAAACTTTCACTTGATTTATTGCACGTGGGGGGTGGTTGCTTACTTAGTCAAATACAGTATCATTATCATCATAAATAAGCTGGAAGTGAGGGGAACCTTTCATTGGTGGAGCATTTGTACTAGGAAAAGAATTTCGGTTCAAATTCTCCACCCTTTGGCAAATGCTGATAAATGGCCAAATGACAACTTATTCACTGTAAAAACAGGAAGCCTATCAAAACAATTAAATATCCCTGCTTAAAACTGGTCTCCCCCCAATTTCCCCAACTCCTCCCCCCTTCAGATTAACAACAACAGATGCATAATGTTCAACTTAGGATATTGTTTCAGTTGGCTGAGGATTAAATTGATCAAAACATATGCAATTAACAAACAAAAAATGTACAAATGGCCAAAATATGAGAAATTCCCAAAGTATGACATGAGAGCCTAACATAACCCCAAAATAAGCATGATTCTCATTTAATGTAATAAAGAAGTTTAATTATAGTTTTATTACTATATTATATTACAACCCTACACAGGTAAAAGGAAAAGATTTTATTTGGTTATTTGCACTCTGGCTTCTTATTTACGAAAATATCAATAGCTGTTTCATGGTTTGATAACATTAGCCATAAACATTAGACTGGACAGGTGTCCAGACTCCAGTTACTATTTAAAGTTGCCTATTAAAGACTGGACAGAAAATTCGAAACACTAACAAATTATTCGTTTAAACTATATCAGTTAAGCTAATACACAAGCTTCAAAGTGAACCTGAAGTGTGCGTCCTAAACATGAACTCCAACAAAGTAACGGAACAATTAGATCCTGGACCGTATTCACAACACCAATCACTGTTTGCATTATAAACGAATGGTATAGTTATAAACACAACAAGGGTCAACACATGCTGTCATTGCCTGATTCTAACTGTTAAAAATCACGTTGTGTTCCGACGAACTATACCACACACAACACAACAAAACAATCGAAACCGAAATTTCATAAAAAAAATCAATGCATTTACCTTATATAAAGAATCGAGCCATTCTCCAATATGCGGTTCCATCCACGAGGTATTTCAACGAATTTCGGGCCATTATCCTGTTCATTTTCGATTGAATTACGTTCATCCATAGTATCCCATAAGTTTCAGTTGTTCATAAATCAGTGGTAACGCAAAGTCACGTTTTTACGAGTGAAACGTGGCGGTAATATAAAATGCCTGCGAGGTCAACCTTTCGGTTCACACATCCAAATTCGAAAGATTGAATCTGCATGAATTTTCGCAAAGCTCCAGATCACATTTTGTACAGATATCTCGCATTCTTCATCAGTACCAATCTCTGAAATGTCCTTTAGCAAGTGAAGTCCCAGACTGCGCCAGAACCAAGGGAAAAATGAATCTATTTACACGAAACAAAACTCTTCATCCCGCCTTTCGCGGGTCTTCCACCGATCAAAAAGTCCGCCATGTTGGATGTTTCAACTTTCACTGCGTGCGCATACAATGCGCCGACTTACCACTGCACATAAGTCGGCGCATTGTATGCGCAAACACCACGTTGTCTGCACGCGGCAAGCGAACCATACAAAAGAATAAGGCGTTCGGTTTCAGTGCCCCGGTGTTTTCAATTATGATTGCAATTTTAAAAGAAGGCAAGCCTGCACGCTATTTCACCCGAGCCAAAGCAACCTTTCCCCCTACAGGGTATAACTATTTCGGACTAAAATGACATCATTTCGTGGGGCCAACTGCCCCACCCTTTGACCAGCTGGCCGCATTGCCATTGGTGTTTAAGGTCCTGCACTTCACCATAGAATATATCTTGCAGTTCAGTGATGCTTACGGGTCACACTGGTTAGTAGTATTCAGGAGTCATTCAGTTTTTCTTTGAACAAAATATTGGCCCAAATATAAGCTATACCGCGGGGACAGGCCGCCCGCCCTGCACGGTATGCTTATAAAATTTCCACCTTCTTAAAAAACGAATTTGGAATTTTATCATAAACAGGGTTTAGAAATAACGTATTTTAGCACAAAAATGATTGAGATTTAAGCTTAAAATCATGAATAGGGTGTCAAGTCCTCGTGTATACCTCAGTAGATGCTAACCTGGAAACTGATTGAGGCCGGATCATGCATTGGGCCTTTTTCCACGTCAGATGTCCCCGTGATCTTGTAATTGCCTTTAGGCCCGTAGGCAGGGGGGGGGGTGCGCGGGGTGCGTACGCTCCCCCTCACGGACCCAAAAAGGTCCGCATTTGGAGGTTTAAGAAGACGATGAAGAAGTCCAAATATGTTTATCGTAACAGTTGGTGTTAACGTAAATCGAAACGAGTAAAATAGACACGGATGAAACGACTAAAAAAACGGTCTTAAGTGTGCTTGTCCCATAAATTTGGCTTTTTAAGAGTCCAAGTTTACAAAATTTGCACCCCCCCCCCCGACAAAAATCCTGGCTACGGGCCTAGCCTTAGGTTGGCTTCGCGCTCCAATCTCTAGCAGTTTGAGCGGGTTCTGGCCTATCGGTTGCTGTTCTTCTTCTGGCATCTGAAAGTTGCTGGACACTATTTTTCTGCCTGTGAAAGCGGGGAACTGGGACCGGCGCAATCTCTACGACGAACATGAACAAGGCAGTATTGCGGTAACCTTCTGCCCTCCTCCCGGAGGAATGAAAAATGACTGAACCATGGAGACATGAACACCGAGCAAGTCACGGCTCTGCTAACGTTTTCTTGAGAAACACTAAAAATATGCCGATCATGCTAGCAAGACTACTTTTATAAAAAGTACAAAAACTATGTTCCCTTTTCCACCGACTATGCCAAAAATAATCGATCGGGGCCTATTTAACAAGATCGGGGTTTAGGACTCAGATTTAGCGCTGTCCGCGTCCGTCGAAGAACCCCCAGTTGTATTTCTGCAGTATTGAAATTTCGCAGTAGAGAGAACTTGGAATTAAGTTGCACTCAATCACTCAAAAGCATTCTCAGGTATAATCACTTCTAAAGGCGACTATACTGCCGGCTTATGCTGCGGTTTTATGATATATGCTGTATCCAATGTCACACAGTCTCTCGTGTTGTTTCTACTACATCATGTTAAAAGCTTTAAGAGATCTACATTTTATTCTCAACCCAACCAGTCCAGGTTTTCTCAAATTTTCCCAGGGAAGTACTCCCAGATAGCCTTCACCCAAAATATTATTTTCCTTCTCTGCGATAAGTCTCTTATTCGGAGAAACTAATTCCTGGACCCCTTAAATGTTTCACCTTCACTGCCACACGCAACGCCCCCCTCTCCCT
>JAOBYE010148221.1:0-18523 GCA_025403585.1 Parazoanthus swiftii | reverse complement strand
TTTTTTTTTCCGACCGACCGACCCGAATTATTTTGAAAAAAATCCGTGCCCCAACAAATCAATTTGGTTTGGCCTAATGAACTAGATAATAACGAACGAATATTTTTTTGTCCAATCTTTTTGTATTTTAAGAATTCTATACGAATTTTTCTGAAAATTGTTTGGACACCCCGTGTCACCATTGTGGAGTTCATGAGAACTTGCTCGTTCGTCGAACTTTTCACAAGTTAAAATATTTGAATAAAACGCAGCCTCAAAGGCACGTTTTTATGTCAAACATGCCGCACTTGAAGGGTCGCACAGTGTTTTTTTGTTAATATTATGTTACATGAAACTGGTATAGTATGGTTCAACTGTCTGTAGTCCGCTACATCAAAATAACCTAATTTGCTGTCGCAATTAATATTTTGTTACCTCAACTGTACAGCTGATACTGTATGTCGCCTCACATATCGTAAACAACGGCGGATGTTGTGCTTGAAATATGTCACACATTACGCCAAACGGCAAAACAGATCTAGCACTTTAAGACAAAGTCGGCGACACAGTATGTCAAACGGGTCGCGCGTGTTGCACAACAACATCAACAGCATAGTTTACACACAAGCATCTACGAAGCAAGTTGTTTGTGAAATACTGTACATCATAAAGTAGTCTCCTTTACATAACTTTTATGTCACGCATTGTGAACCTTGATAACTTACCACACAGATACATATTATATACAGATAGTCACACACGGGATCCCATTAAGCAGATTGTAACAAGACTTGGCTTTGCTTTAAGAATTTGACCGTTTTCATGACTTGAGGAGGAACTACCGCAAAGGGAATCAGACTTCTGGTCACGTGTCTTTTTAAAAGAGCTTTTGTATGAGGCATGTGAAGAGCGTCGTCGTTTGTGCCCCCCTCTCATGATCCGCTGAGTCAGTAGCCGATAGACAGCGCGCCGGTATGCGCGGTTTAAACACGTGTAAATTAACGGGTTTAAACAAGAATTCAAGTAAGCTAGCCATTTCATGACTTGTGATACCTGTGGCTTTGTAAAGTTTGGATCTAAAGCAAATCCCTCCACGAGCACGATAAACGGGCCCCAGCATAAAATAAATGCTCCAACAACAATAGCTATCGTTTTTGCTGCTTTGATGTCCGATGCTAAGTTGCGGCCAATGCGACGTGCTTGTCTTCGTGCAACATAAAAGATGCGAACATACATGATTATCATGATGAACAGCGGTAGCAGGAAGCCACAACCAAGAAGAAAGTGAGGGTACCACTTCACGGAGGATATCGTTTTTGTCTTTTCATCAACTGGAGACAACACTGCGACAATAAACGCGTAAAACCACACTCCAGCAATCATCAGCAACGCCCGAAACGAGGTGAGAGTTTCGTTGTAAGTGAATGGTTGAGTGATCGCAAGTTGACGATCAAAACTGACTGCCACAAGGTTCATTATTGAAGAGACGCACACGAACACATCCACCCACTTCCAAAATGAGGGAATCGCACTGATTTTGAATGGGCCCCAGAATGCTGGATAGTACAACTGAAGAAGAAGCCATAGTGGCATGGCTAACAACGCCACTAAAATATCAGCAACACTGAGACTGATGATAAAGTAATTACATATGGTCCGTAACTCGCGAAAGCAGTAGAAGCAGGCGCAGACAACCACATTTCCAAGAAGTGTTAGCACTATGAGCAAAGCAACGAAGAATACCGCAACTATGTTTCCCGTGCTAGCAATCAATCCTCCATCGCCTCTGGTGTCGTCTGTGTTATTTGTTGTATTTTCCATTGTGCTGTTAATAACAGTCAATCTGGACAAAACTTTCTGGAAGAAATAGCAAGAAAACACCATGTTAGTATCAGTGGTGTCTGGCTAAATGCTGTAGGTCTTTGTAGTTTTGAAAAATGCTCCCCACAGTCTTTACACTATGCAATTTTTGCAGACGCAAAAAGGGTCGGAGTAAGTGGCGCTATTCATATCCGATGAAAGAGGTTTACGGCTTTCTCCGACCACTTGAGTCAAAAGAATGGTTTGGACGGCACTCTACGCAAGCTCGTAATTGCCAGCTTGATCGAGTAAGAAGCGGTTTTACCTGATGTGAAAATTTATCAAGAAACTTATATTATCAATGACTCTATGGCAAAACTAGGCAACAACAATAGGCAGGTTCACACTAAAACCCCCAGTGCACTCCAAGTACACTTACCTCAAAGTGCACTTAACGTCTACTGACATGACTGCACTTACTGCCTCTAATGTGAACCGGCCAAAAATACCTCTATCTCCAATCTTTAAGTAATCAATGCGTCCCTAATGTTGCGTCGAAAGATAATTGTGAACTCGGGAGTTTATTATGATTATGATTGTTACTGTGATTGTATTGTACACGCTACTGGCACTGTGGTGTAATGTATTTATAGTTAACTTGCAAAACAGCTGGAACTGAGGCATGATATTTGTGATAAGATACGAATTGCAAGTTCTGTATGAGGCAATACAGCATGATAGCATAAAATATACCCTGTTGCTTGCTCGGAGTTACAACGCAGTTAATTCCGATGTAGCCCACAGTAAACGTTGACTGATAAAGACCTTTCTGGTCATGAAGTATTTTGTAACCAAAAAGCTAATCTTGACTGGGTAAAGGGCTTTCAAGTATACTTTGAAATTTTGCAGCCAACAGTTAATCTTGACAGGCCTTTCTTGCTTGTTTTAGTTAGATAGTTGCGTTTCCATCACTTCTAACTAAATTCAGTTAACTGTGTTAAAAACGGATGGGCTTTTTGACCCCGGGAGGACTGCCGTAGATGAACAAAAAGTAAATTAGTCAGTTAATTGATAAAAATTTAACCAATAATAATAACAATAATAATAATAATAATAATAATAATAATAATAATAGCAATTGAACTTTAGTAGCGTTTCAAAAATTTTTCAATACTCGAAGTTATGAAGCAAAGACAAAAAACTATGAAAAATTAACGTTAAAACTAGCTCAACATTAAAAATCAAATAAAAAAAACCCTTTACATTAACAGTATGAAACTTTTTAGAACGATCATGAAAGATTCAGCTGTTGCCGGGCTCTGATCTAATAAGGAGGGGGAGAGAGCCGGTTCCAGAGTGATGGGCCTGCATGGATGCGCGAATGATTGGTCACCAAAGGTCTTGCATTCAGTTGGAGGCACAAATAGAAATTATTTTTTCCCAGACCACATTTGATATTTATATTCAGTTTATTCTTTTGGACAGGTTTGCTCATCGTAAACTTTAAGGATGAAAAGTTCGTACTGACACGGTACTTTTTAATGATGTATGTAGCAATTGATGAGTCAGTTAAAATAACGGAACTGACTCCCTTACTTGTATATATACCTTATTCGAATTCTTTACTATATGGTAAAGAATTCGAATAAGGTATATATACAAGTTTTGGTATCGGTTTTAGCCTTCACTGGACATCTCGTTCTGCTTTAGTAATTACCATTTTATCTTGCAGTACAACTGATTAAAAGGCATTAGTGTGAGCAGTTTGAATGGAGCGGTTCGGTTAGGAGAAACTGCTCTTATAATTAAAAACTTTTCACCTCCGGTAGAACGTGGAATGTACGATTTCTGATGGTTTCTCATTTTTTTTTACCTTAGAAATCTTACATCTTACATGTAGCACTGAACTATACTGTATTACAATCAGGTGAACTTTTGCCTCCAGACCGGCAGTGGAGCTCTGTGCACAATAGATAAGGCTTGAAACCATATACTATTAACTGGCCGTTATATATATTAACTATTTTGTTTGACAGGACTTTCCTTTCGTCCTAAAATGTTTTAATAGTAATACGTTACACTACATTTTGAACTGAATAAGCAAGGGTAAAGGTTTTGTCTCTTATGGTTTTCAGTTGTTAATTTGGTTGTACGGATGCAAATGCCTGAATATTTTAAGATACCGTTTGACATAGAAAATAGCACTGCGAAAGTTCCGTTTCGCTGCTATGAAGATGACCCAGCTTGATTTCTGGTGACATAGTTTATTTACTCATGATGTCATTATAATCTTGGACAAGTCGCCAGTAGAGAAAAATTGTTTAACTTTTGTAGCTGCAACAGATTTCAGATCCTTTCGCCAGGTAACTACATAAATAAGATAAACAAAAACGTTTCTATCACAAAAGCTAGCGACACTTGGTAAGCAAATTTTCGTAAAGGAAGAATCTTTCATATTTAATAGTCGTCTTGTCATGTACACTCTTCGGCCGACAGCTATTCGCTGATTTTCAAACTGCACTGATACTCTTTAACTATGCGATATCATTAAAAAAAATGAAGTAACTCTTAAAAAATACAAAGCTTTTGGTTTTCTTACTTGTAAAGTTATCTCCGTTGAGGGTGTATTCCATCCATCGCAAACGGCGTAGTTATCTGTATTATTGATGAGTTCCAGGATATGAAAACACAATTCCTTCCTTATGGGATTAGCGAGTCAATATCAATTTGAGCGGCCAACACAATATTTCTTTGTGATAATACTATACGGAACTGCAGGTAACTAAACAATCCCCATTTTTGAAACATGTTATGCTTTCATTCACGACTAAGATTTGTTTAAAGGAAAATTTTGACTTTGTATATTAAAGTCAATGAAAATGGAGTGTCTGCTGTTGGACTGATCACAATTCCCAATATAGGAAGCAATGTTTACTTTTATTAATCAATCCTTATTATTATGAGTTATGATAATTATTAAAGGGAAGTATTTGTCCTTGCAAAACCAAAAATGTGCGCTATTTGAGAGAAAAACGAGAGGAAATATGCTAATGTCTCAAATATTTTTTCTCATTTTTCCTAACTGTTTCCAGCAATACTTATTTCGGCCGTCTTTCCCGTGAAGAGAACTCACGCTTTGTTTTCAAAAAGAGCCAACGCAAGGAAGAGTGGCTTATTTCTGTATGTCGTACCGGGTGATATTTTCAAGCGCTTTGTTGATCCTTTTAGTTGGGAGTTGTTTTCTTATTACTTCTCTTGCGCTGCAATACAAACTACGATATTACTTTCTCACAAATTCATTAGAGCTCTCAAAGCCATTGTGCCAAAGGCCAATGGGAACATGATTATTTAATAGCAGATAATGAATCATACTGCATTCATATCTTGTAATAATGTAACAAGATCGCTCTCGAATCAGAGGCCGGTGGAATCTTTCCGGTTATAAATTTGTAAAGGACACCGCAAGAGTTGGCTTAAATAAAACCATCACGGAAAAGTTGGCACAAACATCCCAGCCTGATGATACAACAGGTACAAGAATTATGTTTGAATTATTGTCTAAAATGATTTTTCTCATTAATAAAAACACACATTTTCTTCTAACTAAATTAGACTGATTTGTTGGTTTTCATATATTTAATATTAGCAATGAAAAACAGAGGGAGCTTAATTTTCTCAAGAGTGAAGCTACCAATAAACATAGTAACTTTTATCTCATTTGACAATTTGGCTCTCCATTCTGAAAACTCTTTGTATTCTGTGGGCCCCCCTCTTCCAAACTATTAACGACAGCACTCTGGAGAGGTAAGGCATGCCAGTTAAAGGCATGAAAATTGGTTGCTGCATGTTCAATAACTGAGTGAATCTCGGCCCAGGTTTTTTTTGGCTTGAAAAAGGAACAGTTCAGAAGTTGCCGTGTAATCATTGTATCCCAGTCCCCGAGGAAAAAACACTCGGCCAAACAGCCCATAGAACTGAAGCATCGGCGAGAACATTTCTCAACTTTATCAGCTGCCCGTGATACTACTGAACGTATTTTTGCCTAGAAGATTGTGGCTGCCCAACTGTTGGTTATTGTAACTTGTACTCGGTGTACTCGGCCAATAAAATCAAGCCCTGCCTAAAATTTAATAATCTCTCTGTTACTCCTTTGCCAGTTAGCATTTTCTTAAACGGAAGCAAAGTACCAAACTAACTGGTTTATTGCTGGTCAGTAAAATCATCCATAGACACTCCTGTCACGTCACTCACGCTCGCTGTATTAAAAGTGACGTTAACGTTACCGAGAATGAGTGATAATTCACTTAGCGGCCAGACAACCTTCTCTCGCCCAAAGCTCTGGACCTGTTCGTACGTTAAATAGTTCAGAAAATCCTAGATAAAAAAAGGGTGTTTTGCATTCTGAAGGATAGAAAGCTTCCAGCATCGGCTAACTTTCCAACTACTGTAAGAACAGAGAAACGTAGAAAACCTGTCAAATAACTTTACATAGTTGAGTGACTACTTATTACTATCGTCGCAACCAAGAAAACCGCAAAAGAGTGTTCTTACCGGCTGAATGGCAGATAAACAGCTGATAGACAGGACTCTTGGTTGGGGACGTGTGCGCTGATTGCCCTGCAAACCGATCGAGTCGTTGCTTGCGAATGTATTTCGTTTTCAGTGTTCACGCTTTGCGTACTGAGTATCCGCAGCATGTTTGCTGACAATTCTTCACTTTTAATTTGATATTCCATATAACTTATTACGAAACAGGAACAAAAAGAAATCCCGCCAGGTAATAAAACTAATAGGCCAGTTTCTGTTAATTTGGTTTTTCTTCATTGCAACAAATGAAAAAAAACCCTAGAATTTTCAAAGTATCTGAAAACAACATCGGTGTCTGTAAAAAGGTTAATATTTGTGTTTCCTTGTGCTGGCCGCAGGTGCACGGCGGTCTTTTCTTATTGTTTTCATTTTGATGAATGTGTTATTTCTTTCAGTTAGAACCTATTATCGCACAACACACGTGAAGCATGCCGCATGTTGCCGTTGATAAACTCGCTTTACCCCTTCTTTTAAACAGTAAACAGCTAAAAAAAAGGTAAAAAATACTGTGAGAGAAGATTACATGTAATAAAACTATTTTAAAAAATACAGCCGTGAGCAAACATCTACCAATGCCCACGCAGTTCATATGAATGTTGCATGGGCAAGAAGAAGTTGAAATGACATGTCAGTTGAATGAATTGTTTTGCCAATGAACCTTTCAAATCAACAAGCAATACCTGCATGCAAGTCACTCGCCGTTGTCGCAAACTCCGCACCATTTCCTAGTCTATAAATCCCTTCTTCTTGCGTGCAAAGAAAAATGATAAATGTAACGAAAAAAGAAAAATACTAGGACAAACTGTATTTTCAAATGTCGGTTCCATTGGTCAAATTTAATTGTTTTACATTTTACCGAGAATTGATCTGACGCACGAGTGCACGCGCATACACACAGAAACATTGTGTTAATTTGGAAATATTTCAACTAGATTTTGATAGACTTTAACAAACATTACAGTCGCAATGCGCACACTCCAAGAGAAGTAATTTTCTTATGATATATACTTATGAACATCTAAAATAGGTTTTAAAATAAAGCAAATACATGCGGCGCAAAAACCACCCGGTTCTAACTGGCAATAAATCGTTCATCCAGCAAGCAGCCGCCTCCACTCCCATCTTAACTGTGTCCGGGTCGACATCTGCCGCAGACTGACACGAGGTCGGCAAATGCCCAGATTATAAGGTTGTACAAACACTGCACCAGAGCGGCTATTGCATGCATATCTCTCTTGTATGGCACACAAAAGAACGCCTGCGATCCTTACCGGGCAAAACCATGCCAGCCGTTATTAAGCTCTGTCGGTTTCGCACCTTTTTTTGTTTTTAGCCAATCAGATTTCTTCTTTCGAAGGCTTATGTTTATTTTTAACGGTTTAATTTAAAAACTTTGATTTAAGTTGATAAATATTCGTCATAATTTTGCCGGACTTTTTCATCGCCATTCAATCGATTCGCAGTCACATTGTTAAATTACATTTTTTTTTATCATTGGTGCACATTCCGTTATTAAGTTACATATTAAACTTTGGTTTTAGTTAACCTCGCATAAAAAGTTGGGGAACTAAAACGTCAGATCCGAACCTTGAAGCTAGGCGAAATACATAATTTAAGAAGTTAATTTCATGATCGTGACAATGCTTTGATGTCTATTATAATATAGGATGCTGTCAGACTCTTGAGTTGGCAGGCAGTTTTAAGGGACAGTTTTTCATGAAACTAGTAAGTTGTGGCTGTTAAATATGTTCCATTTGCACCGCTTAAAACTGTAGTTACAGTTATACTTTCAAATGAAATTTGTCACCGGTTGCGAGCAACAAACGAAGTTATTCGGCTTGTCATTACTAAAGGCTGCTGTATATATTGGAAATTAGGGTCCGTTCGTTTGGGCTTATTCCGGAATAGGAATACATGGATTTTTTTCCGGATCTGGGTTCTGATTGGCTGAAATCACTTTCAAGGATGATAATCCAGGTAATCCTAATCCGGAATAGTCCCAAACGAACGCACCCCTATTATCCAGCCACAACTGTTTTTTTGTACTCCACCCTTAACTTATACTGAGCTTGGCTGTGTTAGAGTATGAACAGAGGGAAACAGGCCTAGAAGCGCCACAGAGGCAGCACTCCCTGCAGCGAATTTCGTATTTAGTTAGTTAATTAATTAACGTGTTTGTTTAGTTAATTAGTTAATTAACTAACTAAATACGGTAACGAATTATGAATAAACAATAAATAAGGCAACATATAGTTTTAAGAAGATCAATGATTTTAAACTAATTTTGGTCTGATAACGTGTAAGGTGTTCTAAAGTATAAAGAGATAAACTCTCAAGCAAACCCTTAAGACCATATTACGAGGTAATGTTTTCCTTAATACAACTTGTTATGCAACACTCGCAACAGCAGTAGACATGTTAGACGCTGCAACTTGCTTTGCAATGCTTCTGTAACTTGTCTCGCAGTTCTATGTTGTGCAAGACTTAGAGAGGGGCAATACATGCATGCACAATCTGTTCTGCAACTTGCTTTGCAATGGCCTTGCGAAGCAAGTTGCGAAGATAACTGCCTCGTATTGCAAGGCCTTCAGATTCGTTTAAGGTGTGTTTTTCTGCACCGATCGCAGCAGTTTATTTCACAACGATTTTGATAAAGTGTTTATCAACGTAATAGGTTGTATATCAGAAGTTAAATATTGAGAAGTATGTTTAACCTTGGAGAAATTACTTGCTTGGGTAGGTTGCAGTGAGATCTGTGTTATCCTTAAATTATTGTTTCGTTCAAGCTTGCATGCAAATATTGCATGCAAGCTTGAACGAAACAATTGATGTTTGGAAATGAGGTCGGCACCTGTCAGAAACTAGTTTTTTGTTTTAGCGCTCATTTATGCGGTGATACATAAAAGGCAGTAAACAGCACTCTGTTGCTTTTCAGTAAACACTTTTAACATTTTGCAGAAACATTACCACAAATTATATACCTTTATAGATAAATCTTTCATCTGAAAGATGATACAGTTGGGTCTATATCTAAACACATAATTATAGCTTCCATTTATGTAATAACGTTTAGTAGGTATTCTCTTAACTATATTACTGGCTCTTTTCTCCAGCTAGGAGCGGTTAAGGTCTAATGACGATCAAACATATTTCCTTGCGGAAAGTTGATGCACCGATCGACAGGTTAGTGTTGGTACCTTTAAAACGCATATTGTGCTTGAAGTACAGTTTGCTATGACAACCTATCATAATTATAGATACGGTGATATAAATGTGACAAGATAAAGTGCTCTACAGCTATCCCAAGTTATACCTTCGGAGCGAAAAAGCCCTAGAAAGGAAATGGGCCCTGACATATTTGAATACGTAGTTTAAGACGTCACTAAAACCGGGAACAGTGAACGGTGAACATTTACAATATCTGCAGTGAGCTTGACGTTGTTTATATATCTCGGCCTTCGAAGAATTCGTAGATTCTCACACCTCTGGACTCAAACTGACTGTTGAATGTTCCCCGTTCCCAGTTTTATATAGTAAGGTCCATAACCAATCAACATCTACGCCTAGTACAATGAAAGCTTAGCTTCTCGATGTACTTACTGAAGTTTGAAAATACCCGATTTTGATTTTAACGGCAACGCTTGATATCATTTTTACGAATTTTCATATATTTTTCTGGGAGTCCGGCAACTCATGCATACACCGTGTGCATGAGATCAACATGAGAAGAAAACAGTCAACTAAATCTACAAAACGATTAACTGTTGCAAGTTACAAACTCTTGTATGCCCAATAACGGAAGGTTTTTGAACACTTAATGATACTGATCGAGCTATCAACAAATTGTTTTCGGTAACAATATTATAAATGCGAATTATATTTTAAAAAGAGGAGAATATTAGCATTTAGAAGTCCGAGTGTTTTCAACGCCGAAAATCACCGCTCTGCAAAATTACGCAGCTGACTACCGAGTATTGCTCAACCAATCAGACGGCTAGAACTCTGAGCGACTTGTAGCTAAGCGAAATCTACTCCACGCAATCATTCACTACTGAAACAGAAAATCCGTCTCAGCGTGAGTGCAGCAAACAAGCAAGAGCTCCTTTATTTATATTTGAGGTTTGCGTTGTTTGCGGAAAGATCTTAAAGAAGAGGGCAATGCCGGGAAAGGTGATCAGCTCTGTATATTCAACGCACAGTTTTACTTTTTATTTTGGTTTTGTTGTTTTGACGTGTCCACGTCCAACGAAGCGCTTTTCTTGATTTCTAAACTTTATCATGCCAGGGTTTGGCAAGAAACTCTGTCAAATGGGAAGACACGTCTTAGTCCAGTTCTCACTCAGTGTTGAAGTGGAGTACGTCTTTTAATACTTATTTAAAATGTTTTCACTTATCGTTGTGAAAGTATCTTCCGAGAGTGAAATACCTGCTCAGAATACTTACTATAGACAGGCAACGAATCTAGCATATCAGTTGAAGCTTTCCGGCAGTATGCTTCGTTTTTTCTTTGTCAAAGTTTGTCGGTTATGTCTTTGTTAAAAATTATTTCATTGCAATTTGTAACATCACGTTCTTTCAAAGAACGTAGTCCTTTATAAAAGTAAAAATGTTTTTGTTGGCATTGATTTGTGACAAGATAAGTGTAAAACACCCAAAGCGGACTGGGCAAAGAAAAATACTGGAAAACTATACTATTGAAGCTGAAAAAGAAGTAGAAGCACAATTTCTGTTTTTGTTTTACTCTTTTGTTTTTTGCCACATAAATTTTATCTTGTCATTGGGAAGTTTCTACCTGTGATGTTATATTTCTTCCGGACAAAATCCTTGGTCGTGCTGAACTCCGTCCGATTTTATCTTGCACACAGATCTTTGTCTCACTTTTTTACTCCCATTCACCCAGAATATTTTCAGAATTTAAAGGCGACACTCGTGCGTTTGTTGACCGTTTTGCTGATGGTTCTGAAATTAAACCGAAATATTATATATTTTTGTTCATAATTTAAATATCATGAATGAGTTTAACAAGGTGTTCTTTTGAGTCGGTTTTGTTTTTTATTTTCATTTTTATTCATGCGTCGGCAGTAAATTGATTCGTAGTTTGGAGTCTCTCACTGAATATTCGTCAAAAGTTGGGAGATCCGTTGTTTTGGTTTTAGCGAAACCGTCTGCTGTAAGACAAAGTTGGAGTTGAACAATGAACAAAAGTCGGCATACACTGTCTTGCAATGTTGTCCAGATTTCAAGATATACAAAGATTTGCGGCGTTTCTGATGTTTGTATTAACATCTCTTTTCCAAAACAGGACCACTAAAATGTTTTTTTTTGTCCTAAGAACTACTTTCATTAGCTTTGGGTGTTAAATTTAAAAAAGGTCCATCGCGGTTTTGTGTTTATTTTTTTTGCTTTTAACTGCATGGGTGAGTGAGGGCGATTTCACGAAAAACTGATATGCTTTTCGAACACCGACCAGTTAAAAGAGTCAGAGGAAACTAACTTTATGTCAAAAAAAATCTTCCGCAAGACCCTTCTAAACTTGTACAGTTGTGGCGCTAATTACAAAAATGCAAATGAAACTTTCAAAACGCATAAAATGTTACGAGTTGATGAACTCGTGGAAGCCGTGCAGAATTAACTGTAAAGTTAGTTTTTTCCACTTGGAACAAATGAGAGATATCAAACTGAGAACGAGGGGTGACCCACAAATTCTTTTTTTTTCTGCTGCGTTGTGCGCCTTTTCCAATAATCTTCCATTGTGGTGAGCAAGGTCCAGGCTGCGATACTAATTAAAGACGCCATCGAGTTAGTTTTTGCCTCGCTGATAACATACACACGTTTTTTCAGCCACCTTGGAGAAAATGCTTAAACACAGATAAAAACAGATTGAAAACTACTCAGAGTTTGTGTTTGTTGTTCAACTTTAGCAGGTTTATATGCAGTGTCTAGGGTCAGAGCTGCCATTTCTTCTTTTTCTGCTAGTGCGCTTGCGCATTATTGTACGCAATTTAAAAACTAAGTAAAAACTAAGTAAAAATGTACTTACTCTACAAACTCTACTTTGTCTTTGTATATTTATCATGTAGTTCTCTCCGTATGATTTGGGAATTGGCTGAATTGGAACATAAAGTTTGTGATACCGATCTGATGTGTTTTAACTTGCAGCTGCAAAATATGTAAATGGTTCACAAAGCAGATTATGTGCAATTTCCTCAAAATCAACGATTATTGGTTCTAGTTAAATATTTATAAACGAGACGACATAATTGCCTAATGCCTTTCGAATTTCTCTTATTTAGCTATAGTTTTTAATAACAATAAACTTTCAATAACTTACTAGTCAAAGCGAAAATACAGGATTATTTTGGCACTTTTCAGCCAGTGTCATTATGAAATAAGAAATCAACTTCAATCGCGGCATACCTTCAAATGTCAATATGCTTGCAGTTTTGCCAAGCATTCATTTTGACTATCATCAAAGTGTTAGGGATTTTTAAGTCAACCAAGAAACGAGGCTACGGTGGTAAAGAAAAACTATAGTCCAAATAAGGATAATTATTATTCAAACTCTTAACTGATAACAGCTTCTCATATTGCTATTGAAATAAAGATCCACTTAAACCACAACAATCGCTTTCAGATCGAGAAAACAGAGAGCATCGACTAATAAAAACACAGTGGGACTGCTGCAAATTTGTTTCCTCCGACGAAAGAAGAATTTAGTTAGAAGTTCCTTTTCCGCGGTAGCATTTAACAAAACATGAGAATTTTATTCTCCCAGCCCTTCAATTTCTCCGTGATACAAATGCATAGATGTCTAGTTTACCTCATTTTTAAAGAATAACAATTACTTGTGATTGTCGCAAGATAATGTTATTCAGTTGGGGGACTCTCGTGAAAAATTTATCATCAAGTTGCTGTTCACATTGCTGTTAAAATATGGAATCTTTTGCAAAGTAAACTGACGTTGGTAAGTTATCTCTTTGTAAAATTATTACAATTGAAAGGGGAAGTTGGTAGAAAAATTAAAGGAAACGAAAGACTTTACTTTCTACAATAGGCCAGACAATATTTAAGTTGAAAACCTGCAGATGCTACCCCCAACTGGCAAACACCAGTTATTTCGGTGTGCATTCCATTTACCTGTAAACCTCACGGGCCACGTAAAACAAGAAATGTTTCTCTTGAAAGGAAGATCCGCTGGGGGCTGGCTTAATATTCTTCGACGAACACTATCAACCAAAAAATGTTTATATTCTTATGTCTATAAATTGATTTGGATAAGCACTAGCTAGGCTACCCAAAATAATTTTAAATTATTAACATTGCATTCCGCAGATTTCAACATTTTTTCATCAAATTTTAATTGTATCTCGTGCGCTGAACCAAGAAACGGCACAAAGGAGAGAAGCTTTACAAATTTAATACAATAAATGAAACAATTTCCTATCATGGTTGCAAAAAAAAGCGGAAAACCATTATTAATATACCTATCTACTGAATTAAACTGTTGGACGGATCTGTGCTCACAGTTTGAAATTTTAAAAATGTTTAAAACAGATCTAAAAAAGAGTAAAATTGTCTCTAAATTTTCGATCGCCTTCTGCGGTCTTCTTCAAAGAATCAATGGTTTCGCGCGAATCACAGAATTCGAATAAGCTAGAACGTTATTGTTCGTTGCCCCCCTAGGGAGGCAACCAGTGATGCGTATAGCGTACATGGCGTATAGCCTTGGGAAGGGTGCTCTTTCATTTGCGGATTTTTTGTCCAAGAAAGAGTGCAAGGATTTCCAGAAACAGTCTTTTGTTCTTGCTGCTCACACCTGCTTCAGGAATATTGGCGTAACTGGGATGTATATCGTGGCCGGTTTCCGCATGTTGTTTGGCCGCGGAGTTAACATTTCCACTGGTTCCGGACTTCCCAGACATACGTGAATGGGCATGTCATGCAGGCCACTTTGTACACAGTGCCTTTTAAAAGCAGGTGTGAGCAGCAAGAACAAAAGATTGTTTCTGGAATTTATATATATATATAATATAGTCAGTCCCGAAAACGTTGCTCATATATAAACTTAGTGTGAGATGGGAAAAGAAACTTGCAACAAAGAAATTGAGTGAAAATGTAATTCAACCGGAATCGAACCCGGGTCTCCCGACTACGTGTTGGGCGACTTAAACCACTCGGCTATCGAATCACCTACGCAGTTAACGTGAAATTATATTTATATTTAGTGTGAAATGGGAACTGAAACATGCAACAAAGAAAATTAATGAGTGAAAATAAAAATATAATTAAATATAGAGTATTCCATTCAGTTGAATATGAGGGTTTGAGCCGCTTGTCACAGATTTAAGAAAGATATAAGAAACAAAATTCCGGCCGCTCCGTTGCAATCGTGGTTGTTTTAATATTTAGCCATTCAGTATGTGTGTTTGTATACACTGTCTTCTCTGAAACGGGTATCGATTTCTGCAATTTTTCTGAAACATAGCAATAAAATAGCTTCGCGCGCGTCTCTAGAACGAAGTCGCATCAGTGCTGTGTTGGATTGTAGAAGCCACGCGAATTTCATGTGGTGGCTTAGCTTGCTTACAAACTTCCAAGTGCTTCTATAGCTCAACACAGCAAGTACTTTTTCAAAGTTTTCGCCCATCTTAGGCATGTCACTCGCACGTTGCCGCTCACAATCCTAGGTTTTAGCAAGATGTTTTTTCAAAAAGTGGAGTTCAAGCAAAAACTTGGGAAAGTACTCATGCGAGTCCATGTGGTGGCGAGGCCGATTTTCTCTCTGCTTCTTGAGTCTCCTAACTACTTCGTTCCGTGTTATGTTAATTTCCAGAGAATTGAGCGAAACTATTTTAACTTATTTTCATGTTTTTAGAAGATACTTGTTGAGAAAAGTAAATATTTTGTCAGCAATTTTCAAATGAAGTCTACGTTTTGAATTTAAACAGTTCAGTTCCTCTGTGAAGCATTCCAGCACAGTTTTTCTTTGATTTGTTTTTCGTTTAACTTAATGTTAATCTTTCTTGCAAATGTCCAGTTCCTGGAGTCATAAGCGTCATCGTGATATTGTTACATGTCGACTTCGGTCTTTCGAGGCCTTGTAGTTTAACAACTTTTACCTACAACTCGCGCTGCAATAGACTTAGGTCATGTTTTCGCGTACTAGTATTTTCACTTGCCAAGCTTTAACTTCCGACACCGTGAAAATGTCTACAAATCTTCCTGTTTGCCACACTCCATGGGAGACTCGGGAAAGCAACACTGGTATGATTTTCCAGAAATTGTCGCAGAGTTTTAAAACATGATTCAAAATGCTACAACGTTTTTCTTGTTGGACGCAATAGTCGAAGGTAAGTTGTAGACTTGATTTGCGCGACACAATTCGTGTTCTAATGGTGGCGGAGTTGTAAGTGAAGACTGCATATTGGATAAACAATTTGATAAACATGTTCACACCTACTTGTGTATTTTTATTCACTAAGATGTAGCTTTTTGATTCTAAACAACAAGCTGTTTGATTCTAAACAACAAACCAATTAATCTGTTGAAATAGTCAGTTTTGTAACTAGTCAGAATGTATAACTTACCATATACTTCAAACTTGTTCATATATCAGTTATAACTAACAATTATTCCACGAAAGTGCGTCGGATATGAGTTGATAAATAGCTAACAAGGTGCGAGGCGCCGATTTGGCCATATTTTTCTTACATCCAGCAAGCGCGAGTAAAATTATTGTTTTATAAAAGAAATATCACTGGTCCACCGAAGTTTTTGAATAAAGTAACTTCTTCTGGTTGGAACCGTTTAATTAACGAACTTCTTTGAAACGTTACCGAAAAATTAATGAACGACATGACATTGTGAAAACGATTCTGCAACTATTCGGGTTTATGGCCGCTGGGTAGTCTACAAACTATATTTCAAACTATTTAAACGAAGCTTTTTACAGCTGTTTTTTGATTTGAAGCATAGTCAATTTTAGCAGTACAAACATGGGAGTTAGCGCGAATTGGTTTCCCCGTATTTTGTTGGCTTTACTTTCAACACAATCAGGTTTTCGTTCCCAACATTCAACGGAATCCATTCTGATCGGCAAAATGACTGTTGATTCGCTTGAAGCAATAGAAATTGTAAATCATGATATAAGATACAAGCTAAACCGCAGATATATGGCTTCTCGCCTTCCGCCTTACGTTGGTCCGAGTCCTTTTTAACCAATAGACATCAGCAAGCCAGCCTCAATGGAGTCTTGTCTGATGCTGAATTTTTGCGTTGCGGTGTCCCTCAAGGTTCCATGTTTAATAGATCCAGCCCTCTTTCATTAACTACCTCTATCCTGGGAGAATGAAAAGTGCAATTGCTGATGATGCCGCATTCTTTCCAGCATCAAAGACCAATTGCTACAAGACCTCATAAGCACGGCTAATGGACAAAAAAACCATGGTATGGTTGCACATCCATAAAAGAGAAAATATTTGATTCTTGTCATAAATCGAAAGATATTTCGTTGTGAAGATTGCTCGCTGTTGCTACGGTTGAAAGATCATCAGTTACAACAAACTCGTGATGAGCGCGGTTTGAAAGAACCTATCGTGGCCAACACATTATATTCACTTTATTCAAGAAAACACTACTGACAGAACAAACGCGCCCCAGACTGCCTTATTTAAAATCTATCGTCGTTTTAAGATACTAAATAGTCAGTTGCAATGCCGTCTTCCTAAGCCAAAAACAAACAGTGTGAAGCGGTCATTCGTTTATTTTACTATGAAAATATCCAAAAATTGTCAGCAAGATATAAAAAGAAACTGAAAGAAAAATATAACAGAGAATGAGATATACCCCTGACACTTTTAAAATTGATAAAATGTTTTGACTTTAAAACTTCTGTTTTATTCAGTGTAGTCTTGCCTTAATATTTTGTAGTAATTTTATTAATATATAGTCTTAACTATAGTTTAAATTAGATTTACATTGTTTGCTTTTATATACTATGCAGTTCTTATGACCTAATTTAACTTGGATTTAAAACTCAGTATGTTGTTACTGAGTGCTTGGGCCGTAAGGGAGAGTACAATTTTTAACTGTAATTACGCACCCTGCCAAAATAAAAGTTGTTGTTTTTGTTGTTGATACTTGCGTCATCGAAAAACTCAGTTTGCTGGGCGTGCCTTGCCTGTTCGTGCGCATGTCTACTTGTAAGTCTTCCGGTTAGCTTTCCATCTGGCAATGAATGAATGCACCTGGCCGGACAGCCTTTAACTTACCTGTCTTGAATAGCTGTTTGTCTAGGTGGATTATCGAGTCCGACTTACCGTTAGGCGAAACATGCGACACACATTGTGGTACTGAGCACAGTAGTAACAGCTGAATCAAGCTCTTTATCCGATAGGTGTACGTTGAAACTACAATGTTTTGTTGTGCAACGACGTGCATCGCTGTTTCCATGGCAAGTCAAATTTTTGTGTGATTTTCGGAAAACAGCATGCAACAAAATTTTGTTGAAATGACGTGAAATTTTAAAACTTTCCAAAAACTCGAAACTAGAACTATTAAACATAGTGGAACAAGAAGATATACTTTGTGAAACAAATCTTGTATCTGCAAGAATACTAGGAATGGGAACTGGTGACTTTTTGAAGAATTTAGGAAAGTTTTCAGATGGCTGTGATTGCCATAGCGAAGTAAATTTCCCGCGTCAGATGCATTTGTTGTCAGTTTGGTAAAGTTAGGAGTGAATCTAAGAGCGAGAGGAAGTTTGCTTCTGTGACTTACGAGAACTTGTATCAGACACCCTTTGCGTACTTTAAATGCTTGTTTAGTGGGTTTGAATATTCGTGCAAGTGGTAAAAGCATAATCGTGATGATCGTTGTGATAATTAAAATCTGATTTTTGCGCTGAAGATTTCTGCCGTATGCTTGAAACACATAAAACTTTGCGTCTGTTCAAAACGAAAATGCAGTTCAGGCCCGTAGCCAGGATTTTTGCTGGGGGGGGGGGGGTGTAAATTTCGAAAACGTGGACTCTTCAAAACCACATTTTTGGGACACACTTATGGCCGTTTTTTTTTTAGTCCTTTCGATTTACGGTAGTACAGTTGCTACGATAAACCTATTCGGATTTCTTCATGATCTTTTTAAATCTCAAAATGCG
>JAOBYE010148110.1:0-12049 GCA_025403585.1 Parazoanthus swiftii | reverse complement strand
AATTTATTAAATACTTTCTTTCCCTCCCCCCCCCCCCCTCCCTATTTTTTCTTTTTACCCCCACTGCCAAACTGGGTTCAATTTCCGTGGATAATTTGTGACTTGAGGAGTGGAAACTTATTTCATATGTGTTAAATAGCATTATTTTACATGTACATACATGGGTCTTGAGGGAGGGGGAGGTGCATGTTCATCAATCTGCAATTATCTTAATTTGTTTTATCCACAATCTGAACTATGTGAATCTACCAAGTCGAACACTACATTTTGTCATTGACAAGCTGTAAATTATATATTATCAAATCCAAAATCCAGTGAAAAAACTGACCTAATCTGAATCTACTACACTCCAGCTGGCTGTTTATCAACATCTCACTTCTTACAAAACTGCAACAAAATAATTATTATATAACAGGTAATGAGAAATAAGGAATTGATCAAGTAGAACAAGCTGTTGAAGTTGAAAAGCCAAATTCTCCCAGGCTGCTTATATAGAAAGAATGGAGTTCAGTTAGGAGAATTTACTATCACATCATTTGTCTTGTTTGGGGCTTAAAGGGTTAAAGCAAAAATTTATGATCCACAAACACTTTTAACCCCACCACCACCAGTAAGTTCAAACTTTAATGTTTAAACTTTTAAAAAACGTGTCTACTCTGTCTGGTACTCAAAAAATTGTGTCAAGCCAGGACTACAATATACAAATGAAGAGTTATAGCAAATTTACATCAATTTCATAGGGCTGTCAAATTTGACTATCAAACATTAGATAGAGTGCGTCTAGTGACAGAAATTTTTACATAACCCCACATGTATGTAACTCACTTTGTTCATTCATGTCAGTAAATTTAAACAATGGTCTGCTTTTGTTCCATTGCTAAGGGTTGTATTGTGGGATTTACACAAGAAAGAGGCGGTATGTGGAAGCCCTGCAGCAGTTCAGAGTTCAGGAACAACATATGCTATTGCGTTTGCCAACAACAGTGATGAATTATTTATAACTGGTGGCAAGTAAGTAGAAATGTGCACATGTACATGATTGTACAGTAAGTTATACAGTCTAGTATAAGTAGAACTTTGAGCTGCTAAATTCATTTGGCAAGTCTTACAGTGTATCATTTTTCTTAAATATATAATTAGTTGGCTGACTTGTCTTTTAACTACCAAGGCATCAAAAGCAGGTTTGAGGCATTTGCCATTTAATAGCACGCTATTTGATAGCTGCAAGCATCTGTACTCCCACTCAGTTGAGAGGGGGTACTCCCATACAAAATACATGTGAAAATAAAACTGACAAGGAAGTACAACTTGTAACATGTACTAACTTAAGGTACTTTTGGAGTGTAACAGTCAATTTGCAATTAATTTTTTCTGTTTTTGGATGATGATTGTGCTCAATACTTTTTTTGTCGCAAGATCTTAACTTGTATTTATATAATGGTATTTTTAGCTGAAAATAAAATTCATTACCATAAGTTAGTTTTGACAAACAGTGTTACACCTGTAGCAAAACTGGCCGTGGCGACAATGTTCATGTTGAACAATACAGAAAATGGCTGAACTCTTTTCAGTACATACAATGACATGATGCAACATCTTCCCAGACAAATTATTACAGAACTCAGTCTATAACTATGGTCTACACATTCTATTCATGTGAGAACAAGCACCTTTTGCAGACTATAAATCAGGCAAAATGTACTATACTCTCTGGAAAAACCTGTACTTATGTGGTATTAAAATGTCAGCAGAAAATGTATCTGAGAAACAATTGGAAACTTAATTAAATACAGTACCACAACATATAATTTGTAAACTTGAGTTATTTTCTGTTTTTATGAAAATAAGCCATTCAAATATTCTATTATTATTATTATTATTATTATTATTATTTATTATTATTATTATTATTACTATTATTTATGGCTGTTAAAGTAATGTAAGTTATTTTTAAGATGGGCCTAAACACATGTATGAGAGGAGAGCCTGGGGAAAGGTTTTATACAGGGAAGCTTACATGTACAAAGCATCAAAATATTCTTTTTGTTAATTAACAAGTAGATGGGCTTATAGCCAGGGGGGTCTACATGTAAGTAAGGGTTTCATGACATTCAAAAGCAAATTAAATTGACCTATCTAGACACAATTTCCTGCCTCATCCAGTAGTAACCCATATAGAGGTCTGTCCCATCAACTAAGCTACATGTACCTCATCCTTGTGTACATGTAAAGTACATTGAAATGTCAAAGACAAAACCTTTATATTAAAAGAACTACATGTACTTTATGGAGAAAAAGTTAAGTTGTCTCTTGTTGACACCTTTGTTCACAAAATAAGATATACATGTAATTATAATGATTAAATGTTACTCATTGTTCTTGTATAAATTATTTCCCTTTGTTTTGGAATTATTAGCAAAACATTGAGAGTATGGGAAGTTGATCTACAGAACAGAAAGATCAAACCGACGGACTGTAACATGGGTCAACTGAAAAGAATTGTCCACTGCATTCAGGTATTAATGTACTTGCGATAAATTGTACTGTTAATGACCATGTGTATATAATTATATATGTATTGCAGTTTGAATTTCTTTTTTGTTTAGTTTGATTTTCAACCCAGTTTATCATATTTGAAAACTGGTTGATCTTTGAAAAAAAACTTGTTTAATTAAATAGTAATTGGATGCAATAACAAACTACAAAGAGATTGGGTTTTTTTGGGGGGGTGGGGGGTGGGGGGTTCATACATGTAGCCAAAAAAGAGCCCCTTGAGTAAGTTTTAGGGGAAAGAGCTAAAAAGAAAAAATGTCCTCCCCTTCCGAAGAAAAAAAATATTTGGCTTCCCTGTCCACTTTTCTTTCACTACCTTCCACCTCCCCTCCCTTCTCTTCCCATTTCCATACTAATATTTTTGCTTGCTTCTGTACTTTCTAATTCTTTTTATTGATTGAGACAAATGTGTGTTATAAAAATTTGAAGCTGCTGATTATATTTTGATAAATGAATGAATTATAGGACTTAATAAATATATAATAATAACAATATAATAATATAAACTAAACTTGTTTGTTGTTAGGTGACTGAAGATGATGAGTTCTTCTACTGTGGTACAACAAGTGGAGATATCTTAAAGGTAAATTCATCAGAGACTTGCTGCATTTGTGATCTTTCGTTGTTTTCAGACAGTTTTGAAGTCTTCAAATGTCCAGACTAAGGCTTTGACCAACTGATTAACTGTACTTACTGGATGACCAATTATTGCTCTTTTAGCAATAATTTTTAGCCCTGAAATTTTATATTACAAAATAATCCTTAACTGTTTAGGCCTTTTGCATGTACATATAGAAACACCAACAATTAGTTGAAAGGGGGGGGGGGCAAAGTGGTATACATTCATTAACAAGATCTTAATGTCTTTAGGTGATTTTTACAAGTTTCTGTGTATTTTCACATTTAGAAAATGACTTGAAATGTTTTATTGAATAAAATGTTCTGATCAAGTAATTACCTCAGCCCGTTAATGAAAAAATGATCATTCATTGCCGGCAAGTATTCACTTTTTTCTGTTTCAATATTGTCGAATTCTTAACTTTTAAATGATAATCTGTAAGTTTAAAAGTGTACAAATGTTTAAATCAGGTAAATATCAGAACGAAGCTGTTTAGCCACTACGGGCCCTTAAAGGAGAAGTTTAGCCAAGGTATCCTAGCACTACAGCTAATGAAGACTGGGGATATCTTGGTTGGCGCTGGAGATGGGACAGTTGCTCAAGTCCAGTTAGTTCAAAGTGCACGTGACAAAGGCGTCACTTACAAAAAAGTAAAGTAAGTTTTCTGTTAGAATCTCTTTAAATTACAATAATTTACTTTAGATTTTTAGTCATGAGTTGCATTTTACACAAAGACCATTATTCAAAATTGTCTGTGTGTATTATAGAGCCTATGTTCAGTTATATAAGCACGCGTGAGTTTTTAAGTGCACGAAAGGGGTGT
Source organism: Parazoanthus swiftii (assembly GCA_025403585.1). Classification (NCBI taxonomy): domain Eukaryota; kingdom Metazoa; phylum Cnidaria; class Anthozoa; order Zoantharia; family Parazoanthidae; genus Parazoanthus; species Parazoanthus swiftii. The sequence goes on along the minus strand of JAOBYE010148110.1, from coordinate 8,054 downwards.
CTAGGAATACGAGCCGAAGGCGAGCATTTGTTTCCAGGGAATACTTGAGTGAACTTGAAAATTCACAAGTTTTCAAATAAAGTTTGGTTCAAGACGGTTGATTTACACCGGAAACTAACATTTCAACTTCAGCAAGGGCATCAAAAGCATTCCAGTTTGCTGTTCGGAAAAAAAAGTGCTTATGTAGCGCTTTTATACGTATCGTCTCAAACCCAGGCCTCAAAGCGCTTTACAATCATAAATCCGACGCCAATGGCCGCCAGTACAGTATTATGCAGCACACAACACCGGGATCCGGTAGCCTACTTTTGGCGAGATGTGTGTGGATTCTTTTTAGTTCGCCGATAGAACGTCGAAAGACTAGACCAACGGCTTAACGTCCCTGTCCACAAACGGTGTGGCGAAAGAAGGTCGCCCAAAGTTTAACCTTCGACCAGGCCGGGGATTGAACCCGGGACCTCCTGGTTGGCCAGTCAGAGATCTTTATCTTACCGACTGCGCTAACCTCGCACACACCTAACGGACTGCGCTAACCTAGATTTAGACTAATATTTTTACTTACTACTGTAACTTACCTGTATATGGCATAAGTTTCATCAATTTCAACTGTTGAAAGCGACCTCCTCCGCAAAAAAGTATTCTGTAAATTTCGGTGCAGCGAACAATCCTCAGATTTGTCGATCCATTTCGAACTTCGTATTCTTTAACTTTTCAAGTTCAGAATATTCCACATTTCCCTGTGTGTCTGATGTACCCAGCAAGTCGAGTAGCTACTCGAGATGTTTGTGAAAATCAAGTTGTTCGAGTCTTCCCAGATGTTTGTTTCCCTTCAATTGCAAGCTTCAAAAACAGTTGGTGATTTTATGCTTCTTACTGTCAGTGAGCACTTCATCCATGCTTGAGTCCTCTTTAATCCGTCTGGTTTAGTTTTGTTTTTTTGCACTTCCTACTTCTGTTTCTTCTTCTGAGTCTTCAAAATGAAACTGAACAGACGACGACGGTCACACGCGCGCGCTGCCAACATTTGGCGCCAAAAGTTGCGAATTTCCCGCCTTTCACATGCAGCTTGGCCCTGCCACTCTAAATCTTAAATTGCTGTAAAATTGTTTTTAAACTGTTTGATTGAAACCAGAATTTGGCAAAAATTTGGCAGTTTGTCAGCTTCCTCCATTTCGAAGAAAACTCCAAAGGTTATAAAGCACGCTACACAGTGCCTATGTACAATAACAAAGCATGCTGCACAGCCAATCAGAATGCGCGTTATATATGCTATCCAATTTTATAACTGTTTACATATATCCATCTATATAAAAGCAGAATTAAAAAGTATGGACAACTCGTGACTTCTGTTGAAACGTTTGGGCCTTTGTCCTTCGTCAGCTAAAACTGACTAAGTCATTTTTTTTATTTATAATGTTGATTTTTGTGCTTTTTCCTCAGAACGGCAAAACTTGAAGGAGGAATAAGTTCAATAGCTCTGAGGGGTCAAGGTCACCAGGTGGGTTCACGATTGAAACACTTTTTTCTTAATTGATTACCTTATCACACGTACTAATATAATCCTGAATACCTTAACTGTAGGACACTTCGATTTCATGTGTATCTGTTGTTATGTTTGGAGTCCAGAGAAAGAGGAGATGTACCAGATCTCCAGACTGCAAAGGGTCTGTCCTTTCCAATGATTTTAAAAAAGTGTCTCAAAAATACATGTAAGGTGTTGTTGAGTAAATGTATCTCAAAAGTAATAAATTATGGGTGGAAAAAACTTTTAAGTTTTTTTAAAGTCTAGAGATTCTATATATAGGAAATAGAGAGTGACGTATTAATTCTAAGCTGTTTTACTGGTTTTTATCAACAGTTTTTTGTCGGCACCACCACATCCCAGGTTTACCGCTTTAACTATGCAGAGTTCACCAATGAACTGATGAACACCTGTCACTATGGCAAGGTCAACGATATCGCTTTTCCATTGTGAGTATATATTTGCATTTTGTTTGCATTTGTTTATTAAATACTTATTTGCTGATGCAGTAGCCTCCAATGCATGCGCGAAGGAAATAAGGTGGCTGTATTGGAGGCAACTACGAGGGAGGGAACCCGCAGCGAAGAAAATAAGGCGGCTGTATTTGAGGCTACTGACACAGCAACCAATCATATGAAGAAGATTCGCTGGGTGTGGTCAGAAAATTTCAAAGTTAAGGAAGTTACAAAAATACAGAAAACTGCAGTCGACGTTGGTGTACTACATATGCAAGAATTAGTTAGACTGCCAATGGGTTAGTGAATATGGAAACAACACTTCTAAACTGAACTGGAGTTACTAAATCATCAGGGGGAGAGCGTTCCATTGGGTTACAGTTCGAGAACAAAAAGACAGTCTGTGTGAAGTTGTAGATGTACAGATTAGTATAAAAGCGTGCGCATGTACATTTCTGGTTTTCTGAACGAGTTACTGGGGAAGAAAAGTTAATGGCAGCTTTAAATGGTTCCTTTACTGACCTTGTGTTGTGTTTTAGTGGCTACTCCGAAGTGTTTGCCACGTGTTCCGTGAATGAGATCCGCGTGTGGAACACGTGTACAAGCAAGGAGCTGCTGAGGATTACAGTACAGAACATGACTTGCAATGCTATTGATTTCATGCGAGATGGCAAGAGCATTGTCAGTGGTACGTATAAGCTGTATCATATTTTTTGGGCTCATGTTGTAGCTCCAGATCTTGGAACCCGTTGTTCTATTTTGTGAATAAACAATAATCGGCTTTGTCCCAGGCGTCTCGAAAGGGTAGAGCCCGGCGCACGTGGTTTCTGGAGGCGCGCTAGTAAGACACCAACGCACTTCACAGTCACTTTTATAACGCCTGGGGACCAGACAGAACAATAATGATTACAAGGGATCTTCTTTAATATTTAAGTGATCGGACAGAGATATATATATAGAGAGAGAGCTACACTTGATATACTACAAATCTGTAATGTGTATACAAAGAAATGGTACTACACGGTTTCTATAGTTTGCAAAGATCTTGAAATCTTACAATTCAGAAGAAATCCGTTATCACACGAAAGTCTCAAAAGGAAAAAAAACATTAAGATGCTACTCTTATTTTAAAGGTATTGAAACAGCTCCATGCATCTTCGGGAACCTTGTACAAGAAACTTTGTGTTATTCGGAGCCCTGCAGTATGTGCCAATTCAAGCCCAAAAATGTTTCGGACATTAGCATATACAAGCAATGAATGAATTAGTTGAAAAAGCAATTAGACATTTCTGAATTAACTATAGAATCTTCTGAAACTATCAATATTTCAGTGTACTTGCAAAGCGACTGTCGGTTAAAACCATGTGTGGCTGTTGGAATAAAATTGTTCGAGAAGGGTTTAGGGCAACACTTCCGTACTTGCAGGGGGGAGGTCTTTACGCAGAGTGTACCCTATTTAGATCTTGTTGTTGATGTACAACCAAGCTGGAAAACACGAAAATCGCGATTAGTTAAATCTGAAAAGTTTTTCTACAACATAAATTGTACATTTGCATTCATTTTCAGGATGGGATGATGGCAAGATCCGCGCCTTTACACCTCAGTCAGGCAAGCTGTTGTACGTTGTAAATGACGCACACAGCAAAGGAGTGACTGCTATTGCTACGTCATCAGATTCAAAGCGAATTATCAGTGGGGGAGGGGAGGGTCAAGTTCGCGTGTGGGACATCTATCCCCACACACAGGTCCTAAAGGAAGCAATGAAAGAACACAAAGGTATGGGTGTATGTATGACCACACAGTTTAGTTTCAGACTTCAGTATAAGGCGAGTTTAGGACTCTAGATGTACATGTATACACTTGTAGGACATTCAACAATCCCGGAAAACGCGAATAAGGGGACAGTTGTTCAGAAAGTTTTCGCTCACCTTGTACACAACATGCACAGGCCTCCCACTCTCAGGGAAAAGTCATCGAAATTGTTTTTTTCAAGGTCAGGGAATCGCCAGGGAATTTGATTTGGGGCAGGAGAATCCTTTTTTTCACAATTCAGAGATAAGTCAGGGAATTTTTGTCTTCAGGCGTTTGTGATGGTTAGACTATCTGTCTTCTCTGTTTTTCAGGTGCCGTAACATGTATTAAAATCAAAAAGGATGATTCTGAGGTACGTGGACTACGACCAACTGATTAGTTTCCGTCGAATGGCTGAATCACTCTCATTCGATTGTTCGTTGTTTTAGATGATGTTTATTGGAACAGGAGGTGCGTTCTACATGTTTTAATGTCGGGGGGGAGGGCTGCATGTAAGAAAGTGTAGAAAATTGCACGATCGTCCCAGGCGAAGAAAAGGTTAACACTCCTCGAGAACGTAAAGAAAATATACGAGAAAACGTAAAAAAAATCTGCAGCAGAAATAATTGATTTTACATGAAAATCTTTCTTCTACTACCATCTTAGAAATCAAACGGTCGGCTGATGGTATTCAAATGACACTTGTTTGTCTGTGATGACGTTTGTCCTTCATGTCCCCCCTGCTCCCTGCTCGCTCTGAATTCCTGATCTTGATCCATAAGTGCGGCACTGCCGTCAATATCATCTTGACTGACTGCACAGACTTCAAACCCGTTGAAGGCTTTTGCTCTATGATCTTGGACTATAATCATCCCAGCCTTTCGCAATTGTAACTGAAGAATGCAATATGTCTTGATGACTTTTTACCCCCCCCCCAGTAGATACTTAATGACAGGCCCTAAATATATTAAATTGTTTATTGTTAAAACTGATTTCTCTTTTTGGGTCATTTTACAGTGTGTAACAGCCAGCACTGATGGGACGTGTATCATTTGGGACTTGAAGTAAGTCTGCCTTCACTTGACGTACGGCTGTTACATTAACGTTAGATTTGATGAAAGCATGCATGTTCGGTTTGTTGGAAGACTGGCCTCTGCGACACAGCTGAAATGTAATGGAATGTAACGAACTTGAATGAAACAAACAAAGTGGCTACAGGTCATATGCCGAACTCACACGACTCTCTCTAAACAGGTTTCCATTAATCATGATTGGAAAACAATTCGACATTTTAAGTACACAAACTCGTTTAAAACCTGTATAAACGAATTGCTTTATCATGACAGCATTCGGATGCTTCTTTGAAAACACGTGAAAACCTATCATGACGTGGCAATAGCATTATATCCAAGCCGAACAAGTTTAAATTGATCTTGTTAGTGTTTAGTATGAACGCGGTAATAGAGACGCGTTCATATAGTCATGTGATTTCAAGATTCTCATCTCCGTCAGAGTTTCTATTTTGCAGAAGAGTGGACGTCTTTGGAGCCCTTAAACTAAATCAACTGTATGAGGGTCATTTTCAGTTTCCCAAGGTCCTAATCTAAAAACAACACAACAACAACGACAACAGCAGCAGCATTTATTTATACCTATTTATTAGAAAAACAATTTACACTGACGGAAGAAATGAGGATGGACAATGAAGATATTTTTCGCTCTGAATACCGGATGGGTGACTGATACATGTTGACTAATAATATAAACTATAGCTGTCATTTTTGCGCAAACGTTTTTTGCTTATAGCATTTTCCTGGGGATTGTCTTTTTTCACATCTTTCCAACTTGAGTTATTTGGGAATAGGATTTTTCTCTTGCTCCTGTACCAACCATTCTTGATTTACGAACAAGGAAAAGTTGCGGATGATGAAAAGCTCTCGTGTTCAAGATCGCCTTGTCGTTTTACTTGCCCATGGATCAATGTGGTTTGAAAAAACTTGCTTCCTTTTTAATTTTTTTATGCGTAAAATACTCTCACAGGTGTGTTGATCGGAACTCTGCCAGCAATTTCACGTATATATCTCTACTTACAGCAATAGTGTTGGTTACGTCGATATACTTATCACTCTAGGAAATCAGTACCTTGCATCTTGATAATGTATTGGGCGTACACATTTGTAAAAGTTGCAATATGCATGTAGAAATAATACTTAAAATTGTTATCGTTGTAAAACGAAGAAGTTTTGAGTTTTGTGTATGTATCACCTGGGACCCCGTTTTTACCAGTATACAAAAGCATAGAACGAAAGATCGTGGGTGTCCATGATTTGACGAGAAGATAAACACACGTGTTACTGTAAATCTTGACTCGTTCTTTGCAGAAAGTTTGTGCGAAGACAGATCGTGTTTGCCAACACTATGTTCAAGGCTGTGTGTTATCACCCGGAGGAGTGCCAGATCGTCACCGCTGGAACGGATCGCAAGGTACATATCACTACTTTTGGGCTAACAACAAAAGAACAAAGAGCTTGTGCATGTCTCTTTCTCTGTGGTTTCCAATCCACACTTAAGGACGTAATATGCTGATAACAAACATAACTAAATCAACTGTTTTGCGGCTCATGATTTGCCTTTCAGCGCTCAAAACCGTATTCCGGGAAAATCTCGGATGTTAGTCAAGTTAAATATACCCCTACTGCGTGACATATCTCAAAATACAAGCGAAGAATTCCTGAGTTAAATGACTTACCTGAAAATGACCTTCCCCATGTTCAAAACGTGAACCGCGATCCGCAAACGTGACGTCAAGAGGTTGGCCACGTGACTTCCAGAGGTTTGCCGTTTGCCGTTTTAACCCACAAACCTCTATCTAAATCTCTCTAATGTTCTATCCTCGCAAATTTCAGTTCCTCGAAAATATTTGAAAACAGTGCGATACGTGAGATGGAAGAGAGCAATTCTGGTTCAGTTTAATGTTTTACCCCCTAGTACAGTAGCAGTAGTAGAGTTTTCGCAAACGTTCCTTCCAAATTCAAGGTTCTGTTTTTTTCTACTGAAGATCGCATACTGGGAAACATTTGATGGCAGTGCGATCCGTGATCTTGAAGGCAGCAAGTCGGGTTCGGTTGAGGGCATGGACGTATCTCCAGACGCAGAGTGCTTTGTCTCTGGGGGAGCTGACAAACTCATCAAGGTACGAATGAAAACTTGCAACCCACTAACGTCATCCATTGCGCAATATGTTTTTTTTTGTGGTCCACGAATTCACAGAACTGGGCTAAAGACGTTACTCGAATATCTCACTGAGAAGAGGAAGTTGATCCCCAAAGGGGTAAAAAACCTAACGAAGATTTATTATTCCTCAGTTGACGCCAACCAAATCACGCGATTTCGGTCACGTGCAAGCCTAATACTTCACAATATTCATTATTGGACACAAAATACTAGGCAATCACGTGAACGAAATGGCGTATCTTGATTGGATGTCAAAGCACTGGAATGGCTTATCTTTCCCGTGATATCATACGGTGTGAACGTGTTTTCAGTAACTGCGCGTCTTGCAAATCCACCTTTAAACCCGGGCTTTCAGTAAAAATCGAGTAGAACGTTTTACCAAAAGTTGTATGCCCAACAGTCTTTGCTCCTAAATATGGAGACACCAACAAAGATACAGCGTTTCTATTCTTCTGTTCAAAATAATTCAGCCTACCGAAGGTCTCGCCCAATGTATCTGTCACGATGGAGGCAGCTGAATCCAATATATGGCTGACTGATTTCGCGTGCTGTGATTGGTCAATTTCAGGTCCGTAAGTAGCCGTACGGACCTCTAGTTCTGGAGCGGCTGTCATTTACAGCTTCACTTGCTTCAAATAATCAAAAAGCCATCAATAAACATCTTGTTAGCCTCGTTTGCTCTGTCCGTACGGCAAGTTATGGATTCTCGTTTTTTCCTTCCTGGTTTTCATGGCCCGCGCGCTTCGCGCTTGGACAATAAAAGGAAGGAAAAAAGTAGGTCCATTGCTTGCCATATAGACCTCGCACTCGGCTAACAAGATGTTTGTATTCGACTCGCAAGGACCAAACGCAAAGGATCATGGTATAGTTGAACGTTAGTGCAGATGCTATTTGGAACAAATGAGGGTCTACATTAAACGGGAAGCAGGTCACGCTATTGAAGTCAGTAATTAACAAAGAGGACGAAGAGGATGACAATTATAGAAAAAGCGGCTTGCGTGTAAGCATTTTGTGAGAAACGGAGCTTATTTTTTTGAAACTGCAAAACCGCA
>JAOBYE010147999.1:0-18524 GCA_025403585.1 Parazoanthus swiftii | reverse complement strand
TTGGTGTTGGTGCCGTTCTTGGTGCTGGTGCAGGTCTTAGTGCTGGTACTAGTTCCGTTATTGGTGTTGGTGCCGTTTTTGGTGTTGGTGCGGTTCTTGGTCCTGGTGCCGGTCATGGTGCTGCTGCCGGTCTTAGTGCTGGTACTAGTTCCGTTATTGGTGTTGGTGCCATTCTTGGTGCTGGTGCTGGTGCCAGTGTTAGTGCCCGTGTTGGTGCTGGTGTTGGAGCCGGTCTTTGTGCTGATGGTGGTGCTGGTGCTGGTGCTGGTGTGGGTGTTGGTGTTGGTACCAGTCATGGTGTTGGAGCCGGTCTTTATGCTGGTGTTGGTGCCAGTCTTGGTGCTGGTGTTGGTGCTGGTGTTGGGGAGAGGGGCTGTATTATTGAGGCTACTCCCTTATATTGACTATACGTGGATGTGTGCCGCTAGTCAGGTATGATTTGCCGGGCCTTTTTGGCCAGGAAAAGGGCTAAACATTCGTTTATTTTAGTCCGTTTAGTCAGGGGTTTTGCATGTTCAGTATGGGGCAGTTTAGGGATTTTTTGTGGCTAGTCTAGGTCAAGGTAATAAAAATATTATCGAGTTCTGGTCAGGAACAGGTGAAGAGTTTGAAAGAGCTAGCGGTACATTCCCACCAAATACTATGGATAAGTTATCAACTATTGAACCCCTCCCTCCCCCTATAATGGGCATCTTGTCGTGCAGTCTCTCTTCATTGTGCCGGTAATTTAGTTCGTGCCCCTCTCCATTCTAGTTTTCCAACCTCCCTGTACACAATTATACTATACTTTACGAGTTATTAATGAGCAGAGTTTGTTAATGGTACTTGAAATTCTCAAAAAGCCTCTTATAATTACAAACTTGAAGGTAAGCACAATTCTACAGGTGTTTAACACGGATATTGAACTTTGCTTCATCATATCATATACTGCCTAAAAATTCAAAACATTTGCAGCGTAACATTTTTTTCTACTGATTCTTGTCCAGCTCTTGGGTCAAGAGGGAATGGTCGTGGAAAAGCTTCCAACAGGTGACTTAAGATTTCAATTGGCTGGGATAAAAAAAGAAATTATCCTAAACCCAGCTTCTCTCGAGCCACCAATACCAGAAGCGCCAAGACAAACAGACCAAGTCTCTGAGAACACAAGGAATGAAGAAAGAGGTCAGTTTAAACATAACAACAACTTTAGAAGTATTTATTAAATGTATCTGAAAATCTGTAAAATGGTTGAGACAACGAGTGGCCTTAACTTTCAAATTTCACATCTTATTTGTCTTGATTTATGTATTAGGTTTTTCTAAGTATTTTCACCTAGTTCGCAGTGTTGTTATTGTTGCAGCGAACGCATTTACCTTAACTACACAGGATTAATCCCACAGCGGTTAGACACTGATGTGCACAGCGTTGTAAAAGCGAACGAGCACAGCGCTATGGCAGCGAAAACGAGCACAGCAATGTGACAGCGATAGTGCGGGTAGTAATGTTACAGTGCGTACAGTGACAGTGTTGGGACAGCAGTGGAAGGGCCAAAGCTGTGGTAACGATGTGCACGTTAGTGTGACAGCAATGCAACTGACAATGCTGTGATAGCGGCGAGAACTGACAGCGGTGTGCACATTAGTGTGACAGTGATGTGGGCGTCGCTGTCATAGCGCTGTTAGTTGTCACCACTGTCACAGTACTATCAGTTGTCACCACTGTCACACCAGTGCGAACATCGCTGTCACAGCGCTATCAGTTGTCACCGCTGTCACAGCGCTATCAATGTCATCACTGTCACACTCATATTGCTGCCATCGCTGTGACAGTATTATCTAGGCCACTGCTGTCACGGCGTAGCTAAGTACACCGCTGTCACAGTACCTTCACTACCAACGTTGTCACACTAGTACCAATTGTCATCGCTGTGACATTAGTGTGGACAGCAATGTGACAGTAGTGTAAACCTCAACGAGTGCTGTGTCACCGCTGTGGGATTTCTCCTGTGTAGCTAACAGAGACAGACAAAGTATGCAATAGCCAGATTTGGCAACGGAAATAGGGATTGAGATAATGAGGCAAATGTTTCGAATTAAATATTTATTTCGTATGCGCTTAAAATTTTTCCATTCGCGATTAACTGTTACAAAAGTGCTGATGTACCGTTTTAAACTTGCAGAAGATGCGATGACATCCCAAGCTTATCTGTTGTCATGCCTTTCAGGTTTGAATTCCCAATTTTTTAGAAGCCCTTGTTCTGTCATTGCTCTTTTTTTATATTTTTTAGGTAGCTTAGCTTGTACTAGTTTTCCAGTTACATAAAATATGACAAGTGAGTTTCCCATGTATTTTGAAAGTCTACTTACAGTTGGTTTTTAAACTGTAGTAGACTAACTGTTCAACATGTCACTTATAGTCCCATAATTGTGTAATTACGGTCTCCATGGCAATATATACGACAATCTTTATCAAGAAATTTGTTATCTTATTAAGAATAACTATTTTATAAACTTAAAAGAAATTGCCTTGGTGGTGACTTAAAATTTCAGAAAAATGTTTTTCAATGTATTTTATTTGTAGTATTCTATGTTAAGAATAACTGGAGAAAAATAATTTTAGAAAAATTACCGTCGGTTTATTTTATAGAGTTCTTTTATTTTAAGGTGGCTGTCATTATTGTTATTATTATTTTTGTTATAATTTTTGTTATTATTATTATTATTTTTATTATTATTATTATCATTATTATTCACTAGCTTATTTAAACTTTAGAATACATACTAAAATACGAGGTAGTAATACCTAACAACCAAGTTTTTTAAAATAGATTTTCAAGAAATCTAAGTCCTTGTGACATCTGACTGTCTCCAACAATACCGATATCGATATATTTAAATTTGAACCTTTATCATGTACTTAAAATACTTGAAAATGAATACAATCAGCCCCCTTTCGTCTTGCTATTTCGGTTAGCGACTCCTTACCCCAGTAGACTCCTAGCTCTGTAGCTGGTTTCTGCAAGATTAACGGTTAATTGCATGCGAATAAATTTTACCTTTTCTTATTTAGCCAGTATTCTCCATTATATGTTGCAACTCGCGTCGATTTGCTTCTTCTTAACTAGTTGTATTTTTCATTTTCGCCTTTCTTCCCTTATCTTTTCAAGAAATGTCTCCTACACCGCTCATAACCTACGATAAAACTTTTCTTGACATTAAACATACCTTGCATAAAAATTAGGCACAGAGAATTGTTATCAGCCGACATACGACTTGGAAGATGGTCAAGCTTTGTTCTGGGCGGTAATATCTGGGCGATATCCTAAAGTGAAAGAGATTGTTGAGTGTAATCCGGGATTGGTAAGTGTTTAGAATGGTTCAAAGGGCGTCAGTACATCGTCGGGTTGTGATTCCTGCCTTTAGGTCTTTAGTTAAAGCGTGACTTATGGGTGTTTCTGTCATCGTCGGAAACACAAAGTGGCTTATTTATACTGCCAAAATAATTTGATTATCGTGGCAGACGAAAGGACAAAAGGATTCGAACGTCTGACTTACGCCATCATTTTTTCCTCCAGGAAAGTCAATTCGAAAATAATTTCTAACTGACACAATGCCGCGACTTAGGGCTCAATATCTGAAATATGAGTGCCTCACGTCTCTTGGCTCAAGTACTATTCAAATGTGGGGGACGGTCGAACAAAATGTTTGCCTTCAATCGATCGTTTTTGCTCATCGTGACCAGAAGACACAAAACTAAGTAGTATTGTATTCCTTAATATTTACAATTAAAGTTGAACAGGTCCACCGCCGGTTCAAACTGGACTCACAAACTGATGATGTAATAACGCCCGTGGTTTGTTTCATGTTTCCACAACAAAACATAGTATTGGTAAAACTTGGAAAGGTTCAGAACAGCAAGCCTGTTTCCAAAAAATAGACAGTAATAAAACTAAATTAAAATCAAACCGTGATACACCACTTTTTCTTAGCTTACTGCAGATGAATAGGGTTGATGCTTCCGGAGCAAGTTGTAGCTTTTTAAGCCAAAATATTGTGTGTAGTAGATTAAAATTCAACAGCTCGCACTTTCCCTCCATTTTCGTGTAACCATTAACCCATTTAACGTTTGATTCCTTTTGTTGCATTAAATAATCATAAACATCAAATGCAATGTCGTGGTCGAGTCACTAATAATCTTGATTTCGGGTGGATTTTCTCAACCACTATATATTAGGTGAATCATTGTTGGAAAGATATCCCCATTCTTCATGCTGCCTGTGTGGCACAATCGGTTGAGTTGACGTCACTCCTTATAGAGAAGGGAGCAAGCATCGACTTGAAGGTAACAGCTTATCTTAGCAGCTTATCTTAGTAGTCACCAAAAACAGTTCTTCTGAGAACTACTCTCACCCGGACGATCACACCACACGAAACATTTTCCGTTATGTTTGAAATCTTGCCTTATCGTAATAGATTTTAAAAGATGCTTTTCCTTTGAGGTGACATCACATCATATCATATCATATCATATCATATCATATCATATCATATCATATCATATCATATCATATCATATCATATCATATCGTATCATATCATATCATATCAAATCATATCATATCATATCATATCATATCATACTAGCGTAACATAACGTAACATAACATAAGAGGTGTTACAAATGTAAGAGTAAGAGTAAAACTGAACAAAACTTGCTAAGGCAAAGGCAGACGTTATACTACAAGTTGTTCAACTTCACACGCACTAAAACAAGTCATGAACATGTTAAAGAGTTTCTAGGATTCAGCTGTTAATAATGGAATGATACATCTTTTGCAAAAAGCTTTAAAAGTTTTGCGAAACTTATGGTTACTGTACAGCTGTTGATATTCATTTAAGGCATATTTGATTCATTTAACTTTTCTTTCTTCTTCTTCTCGATTTGTCAAAAAAACCCCCAAAAACAGCGCGCACATTACCATCCATATAGGCCGGCTGCCTGTAAAGATGTTTACTCAATCCTTATTCACCTTTTTGAATTTCTAGCCTATTTTTGCCGTGACAAAATTATTTTTTTCGCGCGTCAGCAGTTTTCTTTAAGAAATCAGTTTTCTGGTTGATTCGAAGTCTATCTTTACTTAAGCTAGCGGCAAGCAAAGCGGTTCCTTCAATTTATTTATTTATTTATATAACATAATTCGCAAGGGTTTCCCACAAACCCGATAGACCCAGCTCTCGTTCACAGAGCTCTATTAAATCTACCAAGCAAAAAAAATCACGTAAAAGAAAGTCAAATATTAGTAAAATGTAATAACATAGATAGTGTAACATAGCATTTTTCTATTAACTTAGAGAGTCCCGCCTCTTTACTTTCGCTAGTGCAATGTGGGAAGACCATGTTCATAACTTCCGTAAACGTTCATGTGTACATGTAATCGGGTTATATAAGGAATACACCATACGCAGTGCTAACTAGTTCCGTTTAAGGCTTTCAACTACCCTTTCTTTTTTCCTAAGGATAAAGAAGGATACACAGCATTGCACCACGCTACTATGATGTAAGTTGTACTCATTTTCTTAATTCAAAAACTTATCAAAAAGGACAGCACATGGCTTTTACGTTTTCAGGGTTTGACTGTGTTTTGAAACAGTCTTGAAAAAGGCATTCTTTTCTTTTCAGGTTGTAGACTTGAAAAGAATCTGTTGAATCTCAACCAAAAACACTGAATTTCCTTTTCTCATTATACGACTTGACATTATCTTCTGTTTTGAGTAGACCTTTTTCTTCCAGGTCATTCACCATAGATATTATAAATGAATGCATAAGCAAAAACTCAAAACTCACAAGCTGATGTTCGCTTTTGCTGAACCAAAAATAATCAAACGTTTCGTAACTTTTCACTGTAGGAATAGAACGGGCGAGATAGCTGGATTGCTTCTGGATGCAGGTGCCAATCCCTGCGAGAAAGAAAATCAGAAAAAAACCACTCCTCTTCATCTGGCCGTTACGATAGACAGTAAGAACACTTTTGACAGACTGATGAAAGAAGATCAGTGTGGAATAAACGAACAGGTATAAACTACAATTCTGTTGAGTTTCTGTAAGGAGACAGTCAAAGGGAATGTATGAAAAGAAATGTGCGTAAGGCTTTCACACAACTTTGAGAATACAAACATGTTATTATTTCTTAGTAACAAGCAACAAAGGAGTTGACGCTGTTTTTAGTTAGAAATTTACGTAGTTTTAAAGGTTCAAAACAAGTGCGCCAGAAAATACTTCGTCCGTGATTGGAGAGCATCGCTGTGCGAGGACGACCTCAATAACGTCTTAGGTGCGAACGCAACTCCATTTTGGGTTGCCTGCCTCCCGGCAACATGATTTTTAGTAAGGACTATCGTCCAGGAATAGGGGTATCGTAAAAACGTAAGGGTTTCTTTAAGTAATCTTTGTAACCTTTTTGCTGCCCCCTGTTAAGCGTTGCGATATCAATATTGCATCGGGAAAGTTTATTTTCTATGTGATTGCTGTCATACGTTCGGGTCAGTTGCTATTACTAGTGTCAATGAGTGCTCTTAAATTCCATGCTCATAATACATCGAAGTTCATTGTACTCTACTTTTCGAGTTGTTTTTCACAAGTTTTGATCGATCGCCAAATTGGATGCCTAGAGAAAGGGAGAAGTAAGGAACTGGAAATGTTCATTCCACAAAGACTGAATCAGTGAATGTCAACTGAAAGTATAAAAGGCCCAACCGATCCCATTATTAGCGGGAGTTCATGTTTAAGTTAGCCAGGGAAGCTAAATAAAGGTGTCAGTGGAATTAAAAAAATAACTTCTGAACTTAATATAGACAGAAAAAGATAACACCTCCGACGGGATTCGAACCCGCAATCTTCGGCTGACAGCCCTATTATAGGAGGCCGACGCCTTATCCGTTAGGCCACGGAGGCGTCTTATATACCGTACAATTCCAAAAGTAACGACCCCTCCCGAAAGTAACGTCAATTTTCAGAGGCTCCTAATTAAAACCCAAAATTAACAAGCCCCCAAAACTAACGACCCCCGCTTTAACTTAAACAAAAACGTTCAGAAGTTACCCTCTTATCAACCGATTAGTGATTGCCAGTTGATTCCAACGCAAAAACAGCAAACATTGATGTTTTTATTTAATCTTTTTTTATATACATTTTTGCGGCGAAGTTTGCCGACTGGAGGCGTAGAAACGGGACTCTGGGTCCCATGCGAGGCTAGTCTCCAAAGTAGGGGAAGAGATGACAGTCCACAACACGGCATCAGCCTACTCCTATCGACAAGTCTGTGGGTTCTTTTAAGTCCCCCGATAGAACGTCAAGAGACTAGACCAACGGCTTAACGTCCCTGTCCATCTAAAAAAACCAAACAAATGCTTTCTAACGAGAGTCGTTACTTTCGGAGAAATTATAGTTTTCCATAAAAGTCTAGTAATTAATACATATTAAGTACCGGAAAATCTCCCCTGTAAACCACGAGCTCGTATACGATAAGTGTAACGTTATAGGATAATGCTTTGCTCCCTGGCTATTTTCTGGTTATATAACCACAAAAAAAAATTATGTAAAAACTACGATTACAAAGATTTTTGAATACTGCAAATTAAAAAGTAGTTCTAGTGATAACAGGTCTTTCAAGGAACAACCTATTAAAAAAGAAATCCCATTGTCACCGCCCAGGCTCAAACTGGGGACCTTGTGCGTGTGAGGCACACGTGATAACCGCTAAACTACGGTGACTGATTGATGGTTTTAGGGCTGACTTCTTTAAACTATTTTATTTTGAAACTAAAGCCGGACTTTATTCATTAGCTGTTAACTATCATTAAACATAATTATTTTTTCACATTCTGTATCTTCCTCGAGATGACGATTTCGATGACGTCTTGGGTGCGAACGCAACCCAAACTCGCTGGCACAAGGGCATCCACCCACTGGGTAGACAATGACCGCACGCAAAAGGGTTGTGCGCACCTTCCTTTCTATTACTTCTCTTTAAGTCCTAAGTTTTACTTAGAGCATATTGAGCCAATTGCTTAGGAGGCCCAAACTGGCGAGAAAGGGAGAAGCGAGAAACTGGAAATCAGTTCACTCACAAGGGTTGATGTCAGCTGAACGTATAAATAGCCCAACCGATCCATTTATAGCTGGACTTCCTGTTTAAGGGTGATCAGGAAAGTTTTTAGGAAAAAAATCAGTGGAATTAAAAAAATAACTTTTAATCCTATAAAATAGACAAAAGAAAGGATTCGGACCCACGATCTTCGTCTGACAACCCTTTTATACCGTACAATTCCAAAAGTAACGACCCCTCGTAAGTATTGTCAGTTTTCAGAGGCTGCTGATGGAAACACAAAAGGAAAAACTAACCAGCCCTGAAACTAGCGACCCCCGCTTTATGCAAAAACGTTCTTAAATTAATCTATTATCAACCGATTAGTGATCGGCAGTTGATTCGAACGCAAAAACGGCAAACATAAATGTTTTTATTCGGTCTAAAGATAACCAAACAAATGCGTTTAAACGAGGGTCGGTACTTTCGGGATTCTACGGTAAACTTCTAACAAGAAATTGTCGTTTTCCTTAAAAGTCCAAAACTGAATATATATTTAGTAACGTAGAATATTGCTTTGCTCCCTGGGTATTTTCTTGTTTTATAACCACAAAAAATAATATGTAAAAGCTGAAAGAATTTTGAACATTGCAAATTAAAACGTAATTAAAGCGTTCTAGTGATAACAAGTCCTTTAAGGAGCAATATATTAAAAACAGCAAACCCGTTGTCACCGCCCAGACTCGAACTGGGGAACTTGTGCGTGTGAGGCAGAAGTGATAACCACTACACTACGGTGACTAATTGATGGTGGCATCGCTGATTTCTTTACGTTATTTCATTCTGAAGCTAAAGCCGGACGTAAAGCTGCTTTTAAGCATAAACTCCACATGCTTTGGTAGTTATGATCACAGTATTGAACATGAAAATATAAATATAAAGAACAAAGTGTGAGATTGCTTCACCTTTCCAAATGAATCAGTCACCGTAGTGTAGTGGTTATCACGTGTGCTTTACACGCACAAGGTCCCCAGTTCGAGCCTGGGTGGTGACATAGCAAGAATTTTAGAAAAAAACGTTGATTTTTTTGTTAGGTTGTTCCATCAATGAACTGTTATCACGAGAACGCTTAAAACACTTTTTAGTTTGCCATATTCAAGGACTAACACATTTGGTGTATGTAGTCATTTTATCTTATCATACATCAAAGCATAACTGACTTACGTTTTTACTGCAAGATTAGTTTTCACATGAATAGCGTTGACCTTCGAACGTCCAACGAGGGGAACAAGTGGGCTCCCCACCAAAGTTTTTCCGACCTAGAACCTGTAGCTTTGAAGCAGTTAAAGTGTAAAGGAAACAGCCAGTGTCCTTTAAGGTCGACCATACGGTTTCAAGATCATCGCCATCCGGCTTGTTCGTATCCTGCAGGGAGTTGGTTACTCCATCTGCAAGTGCTTCGCGAGTGTCTGGATTGCCCAGTTTCCTCACATCTAGCTTCTTTTTGGTAATGTTGCTGGATGGCGTCTGTGTTTGCGATCAGACCAGCAGTCCGCCCCCCCTCATTGCTCGTGTGATAAGATGGTCATCAATGTCCCTCCGTCTCGTGATGATGAAATCAGTTTAGTGCCAGATTATTTTGCGAATTACTGGACCTTCAAAAAAGGATGTTGGTGATAGTAAACCTTCCTCTGTACAAAACGACAGCAGGAGAGAGAAAGAATTCTATTTACAAAAGCCACGGCGTTCCAACACATTTGGGCACGTGCTGCAGCTGTTTCCAACACGAGCGTTGAAATCGCCAAAAATGAGCAGGATGTCATTCTGCGGTACCAAGTGAACGTGCATGTTTTTTCAAAAAAATTTCTTGCATTGTCACCGCCCAGGCTCGAATTGGGGACCTTGTGCGTGTTAGGCACACGTGATAACCACTACACTACGGTGACTGATTGATGGTTGTAGCGCTAACTTCATTCTGAAGCTAAAGCCGGACGTATAACTCATTATGTTACTTACTATCCAATAACAGAACTATTGTTACACATTGCCATCTCGTCCTCGTGACCAAGAAATTTAATTTTGAACATGAAAATAAAAATACAAGAACCAAGTGTGTGACTGCTTCAATTTTTCAAATGAAAGAAACGTCCGGATTTAGCTTTAGGAGGAAATAATTTAAAGTCAGTAGTATCACCATCAATCAGTCACCGTAGTGTAGTGGTTATCACGTGTGCCTAACACGCACAAGGTCCCCAGTTCGATCCTGGGCGGTGACAGTGGGGCTTACTTTTGAAAAACATTGATTTTTTTTGTTTCACGGACAATGTCCCAAGTTCGAGCCTGGGTGGCGACAAAGCGACATTGATTTTCTTAATATGATAATCACTCAAGGTCCTGTTATCACTAGAACGCTTTCATTACTTTTTAATTTGCCCCAATCAAGGACTCATACATTTGTCGTTCTTCGTATTCTTTTGCAAATTTTAAAGTGCTGACAACTCGCGTACAATATTGAGAGTTATGTTTAAAGTTTTCTGAAACTGTGTGCGGCGACATTGCAAAAAAAAAGCAGATTCTTTAAATTTTAGCATGTAAAAGGAAAGAAACAAACAAAAAAGCGTTAATTCGCAGTAAATATCATAAACAAAACAATATTAAATGTTCTTGCTTAAGAGCTTTCAAGAAAGAAATTATTTGAAGAGACACAATTCATTTTTCCATTTACATGCAATTTTGAGAAACAAACTTGATCGGGTAAGCTAAAACAGTCAGATGTCTTCTGCAAGAGGAACACATCATACACTTTTTAGCTTGCACTAAGTAGAGCACTTAATTACTGTTTCTCTCAATTTTGAGGATGTCCTTGGGAACACACCCGTGCACGAGGCAGTAAGATACAACAGAGGCGAAATGCTGGAAACCTTACTGTCACATCCTAAAGTTGAGTTGCTGGTAACCAATCAGGATGGCCATACTGCATTGCATATTGCCATAATAAAAAGCAACAATTCGTGAGTATCCTATATTTTCCATTTACAGTATTAAGATTTGGACAAAAGTTGCAAGCTCCTATGCTGTATTTAGAACTAAAATACTGAGAGGATATGCTGAAGGTAGTTAAGTGCTTAGTAAGGAGTTTAACTGCTTGCTAAAACAACCTTTAAGAGAAATTCTTTACTTTAGCTCATTTTATTTACCCCAAAATATTGCTTCCATGGAGCACAAACGGAAGTTTTATGTGATTGATGACGTCGTAACTTTAAATTTCTTAAGTGGAAAAATAAGTTTGGGGCAGCAAAGCTTAAAAACGCACTAATTATGAAGAAAAGAGAGTAGCAGAAGTTGCTGTTGTTCAGAAACAAAATAAATTAACAAAATTATGAAACTATTTTTTGAGACTAGATGGTAAAGACTGAGTAATGTAGTCTACCGAACAAAAAATATTACTCGTTGGTGACCTGATTTCAAAAATAAGGTTCATAATTTGTTCTTTCACTAATTCTATTTAACAACTACGGCTTTTGTTACTTTGTTTCAGTCGCAAACGCGAGAGTCTAAACTTTGTTTTTGATGATTTATAAAATACTAAAAAAACAAAAGTGTAAAACCAAGTTTAGAAGTTGTGTATTTTATGAGAATAATATTTAGACGAAAAATAATATAAGGGTTGTCCAAGGAAAAAGTTAAATTATGAATCAAAAATTATGAATACCACTTAAAGGTATTCGAAAAATAAAGTTATGGACTTGAAACCAAACTGTATTTCAGATTCGTGTTAAAGCTGCTGCATCATACCCCAATGTTGGCTACTATCACCGTACAAGATGGAGTTGAGATGAGCCCATTACACCTCGCGTGTGCCCAACCCGACGTAGCCATTCTAGATGCTCTTGTAAACGTGCAAAATGAGGTAAACTTGTATGGATGAACTATCTATTTGTATGGGAAACACCACCGTTCGAGAAGAAATAACAAAAAAACGCCACAAGTACTTTTATGGAAAGAGTTTGATGGTATTAGCCACTTAAATCAAATACGCGCTTATTTTTTCTTAAACGTTTCGAGAACAGCTACAAAAATGCCAACTTTCTTTGAAATTTCCGATCATTTCCGAAGAATTTCCATGCATTTTCGAAATTCTCCAAAATTATGAACACTTTTCAGAAAATTTCTAGAGTTTTCTGAAGATTTCCGAAAAGTTTCTGAAGAGTTTCACATACTTTCCGAAGAGTTCTGAAAACTACCGTAAACCCTTTCCGAACAATTCCAAGAACTCTCCAAACTTTTCCATGACCTTGCAAAAAACTTTTGACCATTTCCGAGTATTTAAGTAAATGAAGTTCACCGATGACAGTGCCATTTTAGGTTTTAATTAGACCGGCATTGTCTATATATACTAAGAATTTTTTTCACGGTATTAAGGAAAAATCACAGTAAAGCCACCAGTCAAAGCAAATGTTTATTTTAGATGTGGTATTTGTAGCGGGATAACCGAACAACCACACAAAGACTTGATACTCGAATATATTCCAACGCGCCAAATTTTACTCAAGTCAAGTTGAGTCATGCAAGGCGGTAAAACCTGCCAAAATATGGCAGTTACTAACTGGATAAACAAAATACAAGCAATCACAAGTCTCAATTGAACTTACACTGTTCGGGTCTAATCCTGTAATACACATTGAATGCAAAACAATATCACAAACAGCCTTGCGTGAGTCCTGCAACCCGCCATTTTCTGCTTTTTTCCCGCGCCGGTCTTGACTTGTTCCAACCGAGAGGAACTGGGTTCTGCTCGCTCATTTCGGACACTTCATGCATTACAATTTTAAATGTCTCGGCAATCGCACGATATAACGATTTGTAATTACTGTAGTTCATACCGATACAGTATTAGCAGGCAAAAAAATACCTAGTTAAGATTACTGTTTCATTTTCAAGTCAAATGAAATTTCCTCTTTGCGTTATTACAAGTAAAATTACTGTTTTGCTTCTTTGCCAGTGCTCAATTATTTTTATTATCGTTTTGATTAAATAAAAACAGTTAGTTAGCATTTTAAATGGTACCTGAATACTTGCCTTGATCTTTCTTTTGCCATTTATCAATAAACTTCCAACACCTGCTCTTGCCACTGTATGTTATCTTACGTCATTCTCGCCCCATTTGAAAAGGAATGGCCAGATATTCATCGGACCAGCAACGACGGCCTTGCACCTTTGGCTAATGCTAACCGTAGCAACAGTAAGGGGATTATTAGAAGACTTCTCCAACTCTATGACCAAGAAGATAATCAAAAGATGAAATGCGAGTCCGAGGAAGCGGGTTCAGAGTTTAGCAACGCTGGAAATGAAGAGGGCACTAATCAGGTTTGTGCACCTTATTTCGTTAATCGTTTACTTTTGTAAGTATAAGCTTTCTTGAATAAAACCTGGTATAGAGGGCGGGACTATTTGTACCACATCAGAAGATCTTCAAAACGGATTTTTGTTAATTATGTTAACATTTATCAAGGTGTAGTTAATTATTTCAGTGACTAAAATTTGAAATGATTTGAAGCGATTTTAACAGGCGAAAGAACATTTTGAAAAATATTGAAAAAATATGGATTAAACCAGAGACAAGATGTTGAGAACCCAAATCACGCTCACATGGATTTATATCTTCCAATATTGTTAACTTGGAGCGGTGATTTGCAGCACTGAATGATCATTGACGTTTAACCAAACATTTTAATGAAATCCTCTTACTTGGTAGACAAAAGATGGTGCTGAGAGGCCATTGGAAGTTGGAGACGTTGTCAAAATTAGGTCGAATAAAGAAGCTGTGAGACTCCTCCAAGAAGGACATGGGCCATTCAACGAGAGCACGCTCACGGTATTCCTTTTGCACTTGCATCTTTATAGATGATTCTCTTCAATAATGTGTGTGGTTTGGGCAAGTGACTGTAACTTTGTAGACTGTTGTACCTTGGTTCGTTTAAGGGTCAATTAGATTTAGAACAGGTTTTGCGTAATGGATTGGCTGCAACGTAGCTTAGTGGATGGCACGCAAACCCGTAACTGCGAGTTAGAGCCACCTCCCCTCGGAATAAGTGCGCAAACCTGGTGGTCCTGAGTTTAAATCAACCTCTGGGTACGCTTGGACATGGCCAACAGGAGTGCTCATTTTAGTTGGGACTTTGACAACTATGTTCTCCATTTGTTTATGACTTGAGATTTAATTCGTTTACCTCATTTAGTGTACTTGAAAATGCTAAGTACTCTAACACTAAGTATGGCAATTTCTCTATGAAAGATCGATTGGTAGGTACTTCCATTTATTTTATCACTATGCTGCTTACAGGCCATAATTTAGTAAATTAAAAGCATGAGGTACTAACAATTAACGATTAGGAAAATTCCCGTTATAACTTCGTCATTTTCTATTGTCAAAAACATGATGCACTGTGTTTATTCTGTATAACTATGTAAGTAAACTACTTGATCATGAAGAAGCTTGAAGACATGATTAATGGCTATCTCGAATTAAATACTTGATGCTTTAAACTGTAACTTCTTTTATGTACAGGTACTTGGCCAAATTGGTCAAATTATGTCGGTCACACCAAACGAGGATATTGAAGTCCATGTAGAAGGCAAAAGCTGGACTTTCAATCCGCTTGCAGTTACATGCGTCAGCAGAGCAAAAACTCAAGACGAAATCTCGACAATTCCAGAAACCTCAGAAGGTTAGGATTACAGAGTCAGCCTCGACCAGACGCTATAGATATTATTAAACTACTACCAATGTAGATTGAGGATTTTCTCACAATTGTGTTATGTCGGTATTTATGTACATTCCACGCCAAGGCTAGACGAACACTGTAAAAACGTAAATAGTTACTATAATCCGCGGCATCTAGGAGTGCGACACGGGAGTATTAACGCTGTTCGTGCAACGGTTGGTTAAACCACAGTTAATTTTGGTTGAAACAGACATTTTCGAGACCGACTTTAAAAAATATCCCACTTAACCCTGGAAGCCTCGAAGGGGGGCAAACTTCGGCTTTAATTTATTTCGTCTCGACCGAATAACAAAAGCTTTTGTACAACAGTTTTTTATTGTCAACACATGTTTTGACGCTAATTAGGTGACGTCACAGCTGATGACGTCGTCACAGTAACTTGTGTGATGACTTCGAAATTTCAATTTTTCACTAAAGAGTGACTAAATGCGGAGAACTTTACAATGGATTCTACCTATTTTAAGGTTTTCAGTCGCTAAATGCTGTTTTCTTGGAACAAAATTTGAAAATTTTAGAAATCCAAGATGGCGGTTAAT
Organism: Parazoanthus swiftii; assembly: GCA_025403585.1. Lineage (NCBI taxonomy): Eukaryota > Metazoa > Cnidaria > Anthozoa > Zoantharia > Parazoanthidae > Parazoanthus > Parazoanthus swiftii. The sequence goes on along the minus strand of JAOBYE010147999.1, from coordinate 3,141 downwards.
TAGACACCCACCACGTGACTACGCTTTATTTAAAGTACAAAGAAAGCTGATCATATCTGCAAAATTTTATGTCAATTGGATGAATTGTGGCGAAAGTAGAGGGGGTGTCCGATTGCCCCCCCCCCTCCCCCCTCGTGTGTTCGTGTGACTTTTTTTGTTAAAGGATTCTAGGCTTAACGAAAAATAAGTTAACACCAACAAACTATTTTTTAAATTGGCAATAAAAGTACATAGGAAAAGAAAACTGACGCTGGAGAATAGGCAAACAATTACAGAATTAAAATAAGTAAGATTTCAGTACTTATTCACAGAATGACAAGTTCCTATTTGCAGCAACGAAATATGCAGTTTTCTTTTGTGTCGAGAGTTCGTTTCGTTTGCAAAACAGCAACTGGAGAAAATCAAACACGAGCGTTAGATAAACTGAGTTCGGATGAATAAATATTGAGTATTTTAAACTTACAAGTCAGTAATTCTCACAGTAGCTTGTTTTTGTTTCATTACAGGAACAGAAGAGCTGCCTAGTACTGAAGAACCACAACCATCACAGCAAGACAACAAAAGCACAGCAGCAGCTACCTCGGATAGCGGTTCACTTAAAAAAATACTGGATTGTTATCCTGAATTGGTAAGACCTATATATGCATAAATAAATTTTTAAGAAAGTATTTTATAAATTTTATTAACTACCACTCAAAGTTTTAGAGGAATTTCGGCCGCTGTGAAACGTTTTATCAAAACGCACGTAAAAACTGATTTTTTTGTGTTACTATGACAACAGCCGCCTTTGTAACCGACAGTCGCTCTTATTTCCGTGGGTGAGTTTTTTTATGTAAATGTACTCAATGTCTAATTTTTACAGTTTACTTTGATATTCTTGTAATGCTTTGAAGATTTTTGATTCGTGCCATGTAAATTTGCAACGTAAGGAAGTAATGTTTTGTTATATACTTAGGTTCTCAAAGCGTTGCTGGTAAAAGAACAGGTTCTTGAAACCAATGTATTCAATCATTGTTTCGTAAAAACTAAAGAAGACAAACTATCTACCAAAACACATTCAGCGCGTGTTCTCGGGAAAAATCGTGGAATGGTTGGTAGTTATTCCTTCATTTACTTCAGCCTCGGTCGTCACGATCAACACTGACCGAGAATTGTTTCCCTCTAGATTTAGGTGTGCGCATTGGAATTTTGGGCGCTGACAACATGGCTTGATGTCCCCTGTAAATATTGTATTATAACGACTGTCACGTGCACTGCATAATCGCATCATTCTCTGCAGCTAATAAAAATTGAATACTTTTTTTAAGGCTGACGCCGAATCACATAACACAACCCCGTTGAACCAGGCGTGTTTATATGGTTTGCCAATAATCGTCGCGACGTTGCTGGAAAAAGGAGCTGGTACAGATACTGAAGTATGTTTCTAGTAGAAGTACAAAAGCGGTAGCACATGTGTACAGGCAGACATCTAAATAGCAGTTTTTAGATAATCTTGGATAACTTCTCCTGGTTGAATGTAAACACATCAGGCCCGTAGGGGGGGGGGTGCGCAGGGTGCGTACGCACCCCCCCCCGACCCAAAAAGGTCCGCATTTAAAGGGTTAAAGAAGACGATGAAGAAGCCCGAGTAGACTTATCGCAACAGTTGGTGCTACCGTAAATCGAAACGACTAAAAAAATAGCCATAAGTGCGTTTGTCCCATAAATTTGTCTTTTAAGAGTCCAAGTTTACGAAATTTGCACACACCCCCCGACAAAAATCCTGCCTGGGGGTCTGCACATATCACCGTAAATGACTTTAACTTACAAATATGTCCGATTATAGTTTTCCACTTTAAGACTGAACGCATATGGGCAAAATTATTCAATTTTAGATATCGAGTGCAAGGTGACGTTCCCCCCACTCCAGCTTCATTTGCATTTTACTCTTCGGTTTTAAGTTTGATCGCTATGCAGCTAGTAGCTCTCAGAATTAACTAAAGTATATGCTTAAATCTACTTTCTTGCCATTGGTTAAAATTGTATTTTTAAAAATTCGGTCCTGCTATTCTGGTCAAAACGTATCTTAGCAAACTTTGGGGATTTTTCTATTTAAGAAAATTTTAAAAATGCTAAAATTGTTTTATGTCAGTATCACAGTAGACTTTGTCAGTATAACAATTGTAGAGGTACTGGTGGTGGAGGTGGTAAAGTTGTGTGAACGTAATGTTGTATATTGTTTTTGCATTAAGCAGGATTCAGCTGGAAGGTCACCATTACACGTAGCAGCAGCACAGTAAGTACATAATATTTCCTGTAACACTCTTATCAGTAGACTTTGAAGCTACTGGTGATTTTGGTGAGTTTATCAATCTAAAAAATCTTTTAACAGCTTTCAATTTCCAAACTTTAAAATGTACTGATCCATACAATGGTTGCTGACAAAGTTTTTAAGATATCATCAAACCTTTTTTTTTCAGAATTTATTTTTCTGAAAGCTGATAAAAGGATTCCGTTCTCGAAACTTCTTGCCTTGCAAATAAATTGTCTACATATCCCTTTTTCATGCGGTTTCAGTTAAATTTGATATCTAACATATGACTACCCGGAGTCGAACAGATCAGTAACTTTAATACAGCAACGCGCTGAAAATATGTTTTTCTGCATATTACTGATGTGGGTTATAGCAAAAAAACCCAAACTACTTAGATCTAATTATGGGCATACATGTACGGTTAAAAACAATCCTTTACAATCGATCCCATAATGAGCCAACAATATACATCGATATGCGGATTTGCCGCCGGTAATCAGGATGTTAATTTGTAGTTTTGTCGAGCCGGTTTTCGCTACATTTTGTTTTGCATGAATTGCAGCAAAAATTGAAAAATAGAAATTATATTAAGCACAGCTTTTGCAGAAAAATTGTCAAAACCGAACTTAAACGCGGAGGAAAAATAAGAAAAAAAGGACTAAAAAATACGCAGTTGTGGCTGTTTTTTGATGTGGTTTACTGGTTGTAAATAAAAGCCAAAATTCAGAAACATAAAAAAGAACATTGTTTACAGAGAAAACTAAATCAAACGGAAAAATTAAAAGATGTGCAGCGGGGAGAAGAGAGTCCGGGACCCCAACCCGTTGGAGGACAACTTCTGAGCCTCG
>JAOBYE010147777.1:0-18526 GCA_025403585.1 Parazoanthus swiftii | reverse complement strand
TCTTCTCTTCTCTTCTCTTCTCTTCTCTTCTCTTCTCTTCTCGTCTCTTCTCTTCTCTTCTCTTCTCTTCTCTTCTCTTCTCTTCTCTTCTCTTCTCTTCTCTTCTCTGGTAAGTAAATAACCGGAACTTCCTCATGGCAAAAGCACAACTTATTCACACAAAACATCTCTTCAGGCTGGGGATTAACTGTTCCTGAGGACTGGTCGAGCCAGGCAGACATTCTTCAGCAGATAAAACACCCGTTGGTGAGCCAACGTAAATGCGAGGAGAACTACATAAACAGTACATTAGCAATAACTGAAAATATGGTCTGCGGGGGATTTGGAGGAAATTCTGCTGAGAATACATGTAACACAGATAGTGGGGGTCCTGTGGTCTGCAGCAACTTATCCGGTCGCTGGGTGCTGCAAGGCGTGGTCAGTTTTGGCGAGGGCAAATGTCATCCGGGGTTCTATGGTGTTCACGCCAGGGTTGGAAGGTACACTTCATGGATTGCTAGTCACATCAACACTTGAGGTAATACGCTTTATGTTTTAAACGATTGGCCGAAAATCATTCAAAGCTTTTAAGTGTCGCCCTCACGTTTTGTGCTTGCTACCTTTGGTTTTATGGAGTTATTGGGAACCAAAGAGAGAGCGTTGCACACTCAAGGTCACACAAACACATAAACATAGATACAGACACAGACATAGACATAGACATAGACACAGACACAGACATAGACACTGACATAGACACAGACACAGACATAGACATAGACATAGACAAAGGCATAGACAGACACAGACTCAGACATAGACACAGACACAGATACAGACATAGACACAGACACAGATACAGACATAGACACAGATACAGACACAGACACAGACACAAACTCAGACACAGACATAGACCCAGACCTTAGACTTAGACACAGACATAGACACAGACACAGACTCAGACCTTAGACTTAGACACAGACATAGACTCAGACACAGACACAGCAATAGACACAGGCAGAGACACAAACACAGACATACACTCAACTGGCGTCGGAATGGATAGCGTATTAAGGATGCTCTATAGCTTCAATACAGTCTTTGCAGATTTGTTTTTGGAAGGGGAATGGATCCTCGCACAATTTTCCACACTTTTGTCCTTCAGATTAATTTGCGCTACGTGTTGTTTGGTAGTTAACTACAAATTGATTTAGATGTTCTTTTTAAACTAGTAAATTAATCACAATCGATTCTTTTATATCAATTGTAGGTTCACGCACAGTGACTTCCTGATTGGGGAATTAACGGTCTTCAGAACTTCTGTTTTGCTGTCACAAAGACCTGTAGTTATAAACAGTTAAAATAAACATGACAAACACAAAACACTGCGTATCCTTTTATTTTCAGTAAAAATTTATAATTACCTGTCATATTTCTCATAGTTAATGTGCAACATAAAACAGGGCCGTAGCAAGCCTGAGAAAACTTGGGAGGGGGGGGGGATGCCAAGAGCCAAAGGTTTGAGCCTTCTAGGGCGGTCCGGGAGCATGCTCCCCCGGGAAGTTTTGAAATTTAGTTTGTCTAAAAACGAGTTTCCTGGGTTTTATATGCCATTTGAAACAAAATCAGAGTGTCTAAAACTAGTAAAATATGACAAGTTTTTTCTCAAACTTGGAGCAATTTGCTAAGCTTGATACATTTGACACATTTGCCGGAGAAAAAACTGGGGGGGGGGGCTTGCTACGTCCCTGTATAAAAATACAGCATAAACAATCAAACACAGCATCTTCAAAAAGAAAGAATTAGTATGGGTAATCAAATGATGACGAGTGAAATTAGGAAATAATTTCACGCGCGTTTTGTCAAAATTCTAATAATTTCCCGAGCCTTTAGGGGAGGGAAATTATTAGAATTTTAACAAAACGCAAGTGAAATTATTTTCTAACTTCACGAGTCTGCCATTTGGTTACCTTTTAATATCATGGGTGACAAATTACGCTCAAAATCGCCGGTAGATTTTTTACACTGTAATTTCACATGTGAAATTATAAACTAACGCTGAAATTTCGCGTCAAAATTAAGGAGTAATTTGTCACCTATGATATTAAAAAACATACTCTGCAGGCAGCGATATCAATATACAGCAGCTTACAAGTTATGTAACAAAAATGTTACCCTGGGTACCAGAGGCAAAACTCGCTGATCAGTCGAACATTCTATACAACCATTCATACGGCCACAATTGAAAGATCACAACAACATTGTCTCACTTGCCTATTTGTGCGACCTGCGAATTGCGGCCATTATAAATGATTGTATACATATTCCTATCTACACCATCATGGTAACATCATACGGGGTTCCACACTCGAGAAAACCTTAGAAAGATTAAACATTCTTCATGAGTAAATACTGAATTCATACTGTGCTTCTCTTTTATGAAGACAATCTTTTAAACCTAAAAATTGTTCATGCTCTGCAGTTTGGATTATTCATGTTTTCATTTCAAAACGAGTTGCTTCGGAAAACTTTCTAAACTGTGTTTCATAAATTTTGAAGTATACAGTGGTTTTTAACTACATGTAGATACTAAAATGATTATGAGATCTCAGTACTCTAAAATTAATACAAAAAACTATGATTGTTTATAAAGGCCCAAAATTCTGGAACCCAAATCCAACTGAATTTCTAAATACATACAGTCTCGAAACGTGTTCTTATATTAAAATGAGTTATTTAGATAAATAATACAGTATTAACTAAAGGCAGTTTGAAAGTCAAAAGCCTTGCGGTTCATTTTCGGATTGCCTTACCAACAGAATATTGCAACTAGATAAACTATCTTCTCGTGTAAATCTAAAATGTGTAAAGAGTATAGGTGAGTTCTCAGTAATACGTAATACTGAATACTTCCTTCTATTTTTTCTCTGATGGCTTTATGAACCAAAGATCTATCTAATAAGATAAATAAAGATATATCTAGTAAGATTCACGATAACGTTTTTCCAAACGGTCAAGCATTATTAGCACATTTAGTTTTCAAATTCAACTTCCCTTTACCTAGTTAGATTTCTCAGGGTTTTAAAACGGAACAACAAAAGGTGACTAAGATCGCTAGCATAAATAGAATTAACCCTCAACTGACAAAGCGTAAATAAAGTCTTGTTATTTGTTGCTGTCGAATCGTTCTCGTGTCCCTCAAATGATCAATCTATCTCCTACCAGTGCGAAGCTGTGACACATGTAAGTTGTTTTAAATATTTTCAAGAACTTTTCTTTATTATATGTATATAGTAACATAAAATATCTTAATAGACCTGCTTGGATATCATCTTATATCAGTGTGCTGTCGGCTATTCAACAATGCAATTTCAAACATAGAGAAAATGAGATTCGATTCTAATGGGGTTCTGTGGGGTTCCACCAGATTCCATTTAATTTTTTAAGTATGACATAAAATAGTACAATGCACATAAAGTATTTAAGTTTGATACCTGAAAGAGGTGCCCCAAGGCAAAAAATATCAGTTAAACTACAAATTAAACCTTTGCAAAACAACATGCGTGTGACAAACATGTTTTTCTAAAATTTAATTTTTGGATTTACAGTACAAGGCAGACTACAACATTATAACGGTCTGGTACACTGAATCAAATAAAAGATTTAAAGAATCAAGTTTATTACTCTAGTATCTGTTTCACAAGCTAACCAAACCACTCTAAAACTAAGAATTTACTGTCTTGTTTTCATCAGTCCGCCATTCTTTTGACCTTGCTGGGCACCAAAGTGCTACCGAAGTGCTTTGCGGTCGTTGTCTGCTTACCGCCTTACGCGAACAATATCGAAATCTGCTTATCACCAACACAGTCAAACCTTTGCTCTATACGGCTGTTGAAGGTTGTCATCGTCTGATAGTGACGTGAAGAATACGAAACAAATGAAAGTGGCTGTCATGCAGAGCAGATCTGGGGTAGGTCAAATAATAAATTTCATCAACTTGTTTACAGTGTTAGCCACACTTACGGTCAACAAAAATTTAACTCATTTTCTCATTTGGTGCCTCACTGTCGTTGTGCAAAAGTTCAGTCTCTCGCATAATTTGAAGGGTTCTGTTCAGAAAATGCTGAAAAAACATGGTACGGGATTAAAAGCAGAGTAAGAGTTAAAATATATCGGCTTTATCATTCCTGAATTTTTAACACCACCATTATTTCAGTCAAATTGTAAATGTTTTACTTTTAAACGTATCACAACCTTCAAATGTAACCGACGTAATGCACCGCTGTTGACGGTGAACGAAATAGGGAACATATTTTTAATTTTTCTGGAGGAAGCTCAAAACTTGGACATTTTTTTTGAAGTAAAGGAAAGAGTGTTTACGTTGATCGTTTGGCTGGGCGGTAATACTTGTATTTGTAGAAAATGCCAAGTACCACACAGAAAACGTGTATGACTGTGCGTTTTCAAAGCAGTAACCGCATGTGGCTTTAAATTTTTTTTCTTCTAGAGGTAGGGTTTTGGTGATAAAAAGTTGTCCTGTTGTCTTAACAGCACTTATCGCTTACATAATTCATTGCTCCGTAACTCTACTAGACGTTAAAATCTTCCATTGCGAAGATTCTAATAACTAGTTTGAAAACATGCTATTTTAAGTTTAATACTTGCCGGTAGTTCATTTTTAGTACAACTTATATTGGCAAGCAGAAAAATAATTGATGATGATAAAGATTTTTGTTCGTGTATGTATCTTAGCAGCAGGCGTGCTCTGCTATAATAATGACATATAAAGTACATTTGAACAGTTTACGACTTCTTTATAACTTAACTCACTCAACGACTACAGATTAAAGATTAAAAGGTACCCCTTTACAATATTGATTTTATAAATCGAGTATTGAACAAGAAGTTGTTTAGTTCTATTTTGTAAGTTTCTTTGATTATCAAAGATCTTTTTGTTCTACTGCAGATTCCAGTGTAAACCTGCGTAGCTACCTCTGATTACTACCAAAGTTCTAGCGTGTTTGGATAATTAGTTCTTTCTGAAAATTCTACTAACACATATCAATAGTACGCACAGAAACAGCAAATAAACTGAACTAGTGCAACCGTTTTTTGTATCCAAATGTATTTCTTGAAGATTTAATTCTATTGGCAACGCAAATCACAACTAAAACTTCCTGACTAGCATGCACAGGTCTTAACGTGATACCTTAAATTAGCTTTCTTTCGTTGTGAATGCAAATTGTGTTTTTTTATAATAATCCTAGGTGCCCTTGACATAGAAACAGCTTGAGGTATTTCAAATTCAAACATTTTAAATCCGTGCATGGGATGCAACCTGACCTTGCCTTAAAGTGCTTATGTCTATATGAAATGAAAATTTCATCTGTCAACTGATAGTTCTAAAAGATGCCTGGAACATGTCTTTTTGCATTTTGATTGCTTTTTGATCCGTATACGAAGCGTGTTTCGTGTTGTGTCAAGTTTCAAAATTCTCGTTTTGAACAAAAATACAAGATATTTTCCGCTCGATTTTAGAGCTGTTAACAAAACTTGTGATGTTGTGCAGAGGAAATTTGCATCGCTTTCATGTGGGAATACGGCCGAAGCGAAGGGAAAGAGAGAGTTTAATGACATCACTCGCCCCAGAAAAAGAACCAACTTCAAACGACCAAAACGTGTGATGCCACCGGAATAAAAAAAAAAGAAACGTTCGAAAAAACGTTCCATATAAACTCAAGTTTCTAAGTTTAGATGAAAAGTAGAAGTGAAAATTTCATTTTAAAGGCATTTTAAGAATGCAAGAAACGAATTGTACTCAAACACACATACCAAAATGTGTTTGAATCAAGGATATGTTTCGTGTTAGTTTGTGACTGTAATCGTTCGAATGACGGTTGGGTCTGAGTGCCTTAAAGTCAAGCAGAACGTTCTTTGATTTTAGTTAATGATTTGTTGACGAGTGCTATTGAATTGTATGTAATCCCAAACTCATTTCCAAACATCTTGTATAATAATACTCATTTACTGGACATAGTTAAAACTTTTTCAGACTAATGCCGCTTTTACACTACCCGCTGAACTGGTTACAATGTACTAATCATGATTGAAAAACAAATTGACAGTTAAAAACAGACTGGCTTTAAACAATTTGCTTTATCGTTACAACGTTCAATTGCTTCTTTTGCAACGCGTGAAAACCAATAAACACGTAACAGTACCAAAATATTTCAGCCGAGCAAGTTTAAAATAATCAAGTTTAGTGTTTGGTATAAATGTGGTATATGTTCGAATCTAAGACAAAATTAACAACAGCGCCATTCTTTTATTTACGCAACACAGTATTGATAAGACTGAGCTACATAACTGGAATAGAAATAGGTGCTCAGCATGGCTAGCTGGACTCACCATATAAAGAATTAAACAGCTAGATAACTAAGAAACAATAACAAAACAAAAGCATACAAACCATATTATCCTACGTAGGAAAAGATTTCAAAGTTTTGCGCCGATGGAAAATGCCATCACTAGAGCTCGAGACTGATCATGCGCAGATGGTGAAAAGATGTCGATTTGTTAGAGCTGCTACAAGTCGAGCATTAAGAATATCGCCCTGGACAGACAAGACAGGAAAAAGCAAAGGTGGAGAACAAAAAATACGAGCACAAAGCGCGCAGAATCTTGAATGAATGAGAAGGGGTCGAAAAAACTTTAGAAAAGCCCAGGGATTAGATTCAATGGAAACATCTACTGTATCCTTAAATTTTCTTTAATGCAAGCTAGTTAAAGAAAAGGACGATGTTTATGGCAATACAGGCAAACTGTGATAAATACAGTTGCTTCTAGCCAGGTAACATGCATCAGAGACTGGAACAGTTTACCGGCAGAGGTTTCAAACAGTGGCGTTGACTGAGCACTCGCCTTTTGTTATATTTTAGAGTTTTGTGAGGATTAGTATAGATGTAGAATTTTGAGGTGTGATAAAAAAAATTGATGAAATGTTGAAATTTTCATTTATCGTGAGGGACTACGGCCTCAGTTTTTGTTAGTTACTAATATAACAACTTTTGTTCTTCAGTCGAATATTCCATTTCCATGAATACAAATCGAACTCGTTGACCCTTGTTTTTGTTTCGTTAATTGTATTTGCACTGACATAAAAAGGGAGTGTGGCGCCACCTTAATTCCAGTTTTAAGCTGGAGCCTGACGTGACCATCCTGCTACTGTTCGCAAGTGACGTTCTTGTGCCAAAGGGCCGGCGCAAAATTGTACCGATGCACGACACGGTTTGATTACCTCATACCACAATATATGGCGAAATGATTCATTAGTTGCCATGATCAATCCTATCGGGCCACGAGCCATCTTAGAGCGCGTGTTAAGAAATATAATTTATTAGGGACCCTTTTGTTTACATGAGACGAAATGTCAACCCGGCGCCTTCCTGCCCGAGTAAAGGGAAGAACGGAGCCAAAACTTGGCGCCTTCCCGTAAAAATCCACTTTCAAGATAGCAAAAAGTTTCTTCTAGAAGCAGAAGAATTAAATGTTGAGTTTGAACATGATTGCAGCATGGCAAGAAATTGAAGTTTTGAGATGGAATTTTGGCCAAACGAGGTATTAAGTTCGTAAGCTGTGGAATGATAACACAGCAACAACAAAGGATAGACAAAATGTCACGAAAATATTCCCAAATTCACAACAATTTCATGTGACAAGAGAACAAGCTATAATGACTGACAGTAAATACATAAAAAAACTAAATGAATCTGCAGATATTGGTTAGAGAGGAAGAACTAACACGCAGATACTTTTGGCTGATTAACGTAAACTACATGCAAGAACCCAGCTAAGTGATAGTTTGACTCGGCATTGAAATGTCGAATATGCCGTAAACAATGAACGTCTTTGCGGTTTAAAAGCAGCGAGCCAGCTAGCAGCTGTTATTATATGCCCTCGTTCTTTTATGTACTATACCCTTCTTAATTTCACTAGTTTGAAGCGTTTTCTAAGTTTAACAAGAATATATTTCACGTAGATTAATTTCCCTCCATGTATACGAGATATTAGGTTACATTTTGGAACTTTGCTGTCAAACATGTTGAGTATCTAAGTGTTCATTTCTCGAGTTGTTTGTTTCTGGGAAGTTTGCCTATTTTATATTGCCGTTCCGTCCTGTTTTCCGTAACCTTTGAACTAACTACTGTGCTTGGCAAAGGTTCGGTCGCGAAACTTGACCCTGATAACATTCAAACTTGGCATGTAAAAAGAAAAAATATTCCGCCATTTTGAATTGATCCTTGACTACCGAGACCAGAATTCATTTCAGGCACGAAGTCGACTGACATTATCATGCCTAAAGGACTGTTCAAAGCATTTTAAGAAGCAACCAAACTGTATATTCTACTTGAATGTGCATGATGTCTTTAATATCCCTATGTGCTATAAGCCGTTTTACAACTCGTTTCCTAACGTAAATATACTGGTAATAAAATAAAAGAAAAGAAAAAGTCGATCCGTCTTCGACGGTTTTCATCCGCCCTAACCAAACTGACACATGGATTCTAGAAACCATTCTCTAAAAAAATTGATTTAAAACTGTAACAGTGCTTCGTGGCGACACAACTACAACCGTCTGCCACTTACCGAATACGGTTATTCAGCGAACTTCCTCAAACAGCTTCTGCAAACAAGCAATAATTGCTGCAAAAGTAAGGTAAGAAAAGTTGCCAGATGTGCCGAGTTTTTGGTTTATCGTCGTCTGTTGTTTTTTAAGGCTTTAATCTTAACTTCATTATTGTTTTAGGGAGAGGTTTTAACATTACATTGGACACTGATCTAGACTGCTCGGGCAGTAAACAAATTTGACATGTGTGAGGGCACTTGGAGAATAACAAATCCAAACAAAAAAAATAACGTACCCTGGGTGCCTTGAGATCTAAAATAAACACTGCAAAATGTATTAAATGGAGGGAACATACCAAAGAAGAAAGCAGCGGAGGGGAAAAGGGAGGGACAGATTGGTGAAAATGTGATTTCTGGAACAGAACTATTAAACTGGCTGCAGGGACGCTCCCTTTACGTTAGATTATTTCTTTGCAGCAACAACAAATTTTTTGCAGCAGCTTTCGTTTTTGTACTGAGCTACTTCTACTTGTTTGCCGCAGCACTGAGCTATTCAGTTTTGTTCGCAGCATGATCCCTATGGGCCATCGTACCATTAGGGATCGAATTTGATCTGAAACTGAAGTACGTTGTAAATTGCAAGGCTGAGAATAAAACATTGCATAATTTGTTGCAAGTAAATATCAACTGTTTGAGAGGTTTGGCCGGAAAAAAGATTCTAATTTTTGCGTGATTAAATGTTAATATATTAGATAGTTATACAGTCTAAAAGATATAGTTTTGCATTATTCACAAAATTCTTTACAAGCAATTTAACCCTAAATGCTAAATAAATAACTGTTTCCCCTAAACACACAAGAAAATGAAGGAAGTTATTCAGTTAACGTTGGTATGTAAGGAAGACTTTTTAAGCTAAAACCAATTTCAGCGAATTGGTTTCAAAAGTGTTTCTGAACACTTGCTGTTAAATAAAATACTTAGAGATGCAAGTGTATGTATTTGACGTTATAAGCATAAACCCAACTAAACAGTGTCCAGAAAATGAAAGATTACGCAAGAGTTAGTAGATATAGTGAAAACTTTAGCATGCAAATGTGTTTGAACAAAAGGCTTCGAAAAGTTAAAAGTGTAGAGAGGATGTATGACTGGGTGACAAAAATTCCATGCAGGCATGAAATCAATATCAGTGTACACTTTTAAATTGCAAATTTCTTCTAGATACTCATTTCTGGTAATCATTTCAAAATATCACATTAAACTTTTCCGTGACAACGAAAGCTATACCGCAAGTCTTTCGGTTCAGTGCCAACGAGGCACATATAAACAATACGATTGTCCTATATACTCACTAAAATATGTTTGCTCCGTATAAAATGCTTTTCGTATGACATTTCATTTCAGTTGAATACAATAAATTTATCAAATTTATTTAAACTTATCGAATACCTGCCAATCATCAAAGCTAGACTAACGTGGCTGTCTTCGGTCAAATTGACTTTATTGTCCACTAAAGTTTCAGCTGAAAAACTCGGTCACTTTGTAAAAAAGATGAAGACAGCTGCTTCTGTCTGCCTTCATCCGTTTAGGGTACTGTTAAAGCGCACGGCAACTTGAAAAGAACATTCAATAAATTCAGAGAGCTGACAAATTACCCGGTCTCTTGTAAGTGGAGTTTTCAGTACGCGTCTTTCATGTTTGTTCTCATTTTTTTAAAATACGTACCACTATTTTAAACTATCGCCTGTATGGAACACCTTTATTGGATCGTGACCCAGGCCCAAGCCTTCACAACCAACTTATAGAACGACAAACACTTTTAAATTCTCATTGTAAACAAGGCTGCAGATATCGTTGAAAGCATAGTACCTATTTTTAAAAACTTTAAATGCGGGGAAAAGTTCAGCATATACACAAATTTCATACTGAACTGGATGGATGAATCTCCACTCAACTATTCATTCAACATATTTCATCATTTTGCGGGGAAAAAAAGGGTATTTCAGTATTGTGTGGTATCATGGTACGCCATGAGCACTATGCGTCACTTAGATGCAAAGGTTCAGAGTTAGATATCTTCTGATTCTTATCTCCGCTTGCAAAGATAACAAACGATCGGGTTCTAATGTACGAGAATCTGTTTAAGGGCGTCAGGAACGTTGATTAGATTACTCTAGATAGAGCAAGACATTTTGGCAAAAACTGCTTTTTCTTTAATGTAATGTATGCATGAAAAATAGAGCACTTTAGTAAGTGCAATTTATCGAATGGGTTTGCTTTGACTACGGCATACAGTCTCCAAATGAATTAAGAGCAAATATTTCCGGGCAGTTTGGATAAAAATTGCTCAGATGATTTGTGGTTGAGTACAGGCAATGATAAAACTTATACGTCATTCTAGATCTACATATAGTGTACTGTTGTTTTTAATGAGTTTGCCAATCAAGAGATTTTTATCAGTGTTCGCCCCACAAGCATTCCCAACCGTGGTAGTAGCTATCTTAATGGTTTGACCAGTCAGTGCGAATGGCGCTTTAAGCTCTAGAACCTTCGCGAAATTCTTTTCTAACTGCAAACTTTCGTTCAATCTGCCCATAAGAAATTTCACAAATCATAACTAAACGTACAAAAAAACGTGCATCTTTGTCTCACTTCCCATAATCCATTTCTTCGAGAGCATTTTGAAGTGAAGTAGTCCCTTATAGCATGGAAAACTTCCACAACCAGTTTCATTTACTGATATCTTGGAGTTTGACTGCAAAATGACAAATATATACCCACTCAATAGGATGGGGGCAGAACAAAAATATTAATAATATAATCGCAAAAAGATCTGGTTACTGTGTTTATTTAGCTACCTTTTGCGATACTGTTATCTTAAGTAAACGAAAACAACGAGGCTAAGTGAAAGAAAGAAAGTACCGACAAATATCATTATCCTGGGGTTGCTGCGGCGTCTTTGTAATTGAATCAAAACAAGATTTACAACCGTCGGTAGGCTTTCATTTTTCCCTTTTCATACAATATATATACGTACTACTAAAGGGTCGTTTGGTAATTTTCGATTTTTTCTCAAGCGAACAAAGCATAGTTTGGGGGAAGGGGGTTCAAAAACTGCTTACACTTACAATAATTAAAAGTATCGATTATATTGACTTATATATCAAAACAATATTTTTTGCGTTTTACTTTCAAATTCAAAAGAGGGAGAGAAGGGGATACAAATTGCACGCTTGGGAAAATGTCGAATTAAAGCTAAAGGGCTCTCGACAGTTTTCTTTCTGGCAAGTGAGATAAATATGAGTTTTTGTTTAATTTAGTTATGATTTGGGAGAAAACGGTTGTAAACCGCCATTCAATACATTCATCAAGTTTGATCACACCAACTGTGATCTAGGAATCCCTGAGGTTTGTTCTGAAATATTCCGTGCCAGTTTGTTGGTATTTGATGGCTCTATTTTCTGGTTTGCTTTTCTGAAGGTTGGTTCTATCTTAATCTCAGGAAATGTCTGAACTTATCCAAAATCTCAAAATTCAATTATTCAATGGTAAGTTGTTTCTGTCACAATATTTGATGAAACCAAGATGGAAAAACTATTTACATGTAGTTTGCATGGCTGATGCTAAAAAACTCAACAACAACTCTTATAGGTTTTGAAACTAAGAGCTCAGTTTCGCCATAATTTGAATAAGTGTATTTTTTTAAGAATAGAAATCATACCAATTCCGGTTTTATTGGTAATAAAACAGAAATAGAGCATTCGATACGAATGGTTTTTCTTGCTCGCACTTCGTTCTTCGCTAAAAAACAGAAGGCAGTAGTTTTGAAACATTATGTTTCAAATTAAAACAAGCATTGTTGCTAGGTTATCTCAAACCATCGGACGTCAATTGAATCAGTCCACAAAAATGTCAAGCCTGCATGTATGGCACGAGGTTTTGATTTATAAACAGCAAAATTTTAACGTCGCCTTTAATCATTAATAAATTATGAAAATTACTTTTGGTTCACAAACGGTTTTTTTAGGCGGAAGGACAGATTTTGTTGTATAAGTACGTTCCTAGGGCTCGTCGTTTAATTTGCTTTGTTTTCGGGACTCGGTATAAGAGCTCAACAAAAAAATTGCTATAATAGCATGGCGCCAAATGGTGCCGAATGATGTCAATTCAAAGTATCGATTGAATCTTGGGATCACGGAATACGTTTAATATAGCAATTGCTGTTTTTCACACGCTACAAATCAGTCATATAACCTAATTGTATTAGACCTGTAGGCCAATAAAAGTCAAATGTCGAGTTTCTTGTTTTTCATTTTTGCAACAATAAAATGTTTTATCACAAAGATAATAACTGATTATGGCTTTCATGCAAAACATTGCCTCCCAAAATATTCTAACAGATGTCCACTTGAATTTTTATTATATATGAGCCGATATCCAGCATACTAAACTCGTTCCAGGATGTACATTTGTATGAAATGAATTTGCATAAATGCAGCAAGACTTGTTTATTTGAAGCCGGCATCACAATACCTTTCGTCATCTGTTATTCGCTACTATTTCTGTACGTGGTTAGAAAGATCGCACAACGACAATAGATGTTATACAAGAAACAATGTTTAGAACCATAGCATTCAACTGATTTACTGTACAAACCATATGCATGATATCCTCTTTCAAATTTATTATCACAGAAACTGGAGATACTGCAAACTTAACGCAATATGGCATCGAACGGATTTCTTTCTCCTGGAGGAAGTGAAAACACAGCGAACCCGCAACGGCGTCAAAGCAGCGGCGGCGAAAGTGTTTCGCTCGATCTTCTGAAGCCAAGAACATCGGGCTCTAGGCTTCCGAGCTTAGCTACTCTTGTGAGTACATTGATTTAATATAGCACTAGAAATATAATTCCTGACGACTGCAATATATACGTATTGTTTCGAGATTAGAGGACCGTTTTTAGAACTATAGTTCGTAAAATAATGGGGAAAAGGCAGCATTTAAAGTTTACAGAACAAAAAGGTCCGACTTTTTGTTATATGAATGTGTTCTTGCATTACAATTATTTCTTGTGCAACTAGGATCTACTTGAACTGAAATTTATATATTCAGTTCACGTGTTTGGGTAGGTTTTCGCCAATATTCTCAGAAATAGCTCTTCGTAATCCTTAGATTTCTTTATTAATACTGTAGGTGACTTGACTCGACTCAATTATTACCTAACAATTTAGCCCTGGTTTGGTAGGTGGATAGCAGGTTCGTTAACTCGTTTTAAGAAGGGTTAATATTAAAATATTTGAATGACATATGTTTTTATCCCTGTTTCAAGAATTATTCAAATAGTCCGAGGTCAATAGTGACAGGTTTCAGTAAGAATGTTTCCATACTGAGAAACGCTTGCAACGCAGAAAGTTATTGCTTAACGGAAATTGTTTCTCGTTTTGATCTAAGGGGGAATGTTTGGACAAAACTTCAATTTATATTCTTAGTACTGTACGCGTCGGTTCGAGAAAACAATAACATTTCAATAGCTCTTAATGCGTCTGTAAAAAGCCCTATGTACTATTGGATAACACAGTCTTTTGCGTGTTCAATCTTTTGTAGGGATAAAAGAAATTCCAAAAGTTTTTATTTTTTCGCAATTTTATTCAAATCGCTGAGACTAATATGTTTCCGGGCAGCAATTAAATTTGTTGCATGCCGGCTTTCGTGATAGGAGGCATTCTGCAATAAACCATTTAGTGTAAAGAGAGTTGACAGTCACAATAAATCTAAAACCGTTGCTTTTAAGCAAAAAATAACGCATAAAGTTTCATGAAAAGTATTTCTTTTAAGGGGTTGCATGCTTTTCTCTACATCAAAATTTTCACATTGAGTTTTCGATTACTACTATTTCTCAAAAAAAACATTCTTTGAGCGAGCAGATTTTGCATTATTCAAGATTATGCAAATTGGGGAAATATTGATAAAAGCGTCAGTCGCCTCTTTCAATTTTGAAGTTCAGCTTAAGGCAATGTTTATTCAGTGGCAAAAGTTAGAGTTCAAAATTATACCGAAATATAGAAAATTCTGTGTTGTCTGGATGTACAGGCTATTTATTTTCAAAATATGACTAATAAATATTTTGCCCGACATATGGGTCAATGGGTGAATTTCCTTTGAAACGTTAACTGTAGTTGACACATCTTCGCGACAAACGCAACAACATTCGGAACGAGGAATAGACAGACAATTCTCGGCAAAATATAAAGTAAACGGTATAAAAGAGCTACTGCAAATGTACTTGCAAATGTCAAAAGATAATCCTGCTGATCTTACGAATTACAACATCTTGAGAGTTTGAAGTCTAAAAGAACTAAAATCACTTTGCCTTGAAAATCGATGGCCTCAGTCAATTATCTGTTAAAACTTTACTCTGTTTTGGCTTTTGCTTCGACTTTGATCGAATTTATAAGAGCACCTCTGTTGTCCGAGACTTCTGTATAACAACGAACCTTTTCAATTGAATCCTTATATGATGCCCAGGAAGGTACAATTTACCGACAGACACCGTTGTCTTTGGTTAGTTAGACTAGAAATCATTAGCATATCTTCTCAACTGACAAGACTTTTTCCCTCGGCCAGTATCAATTCCAATAGCGTTTTCCTTTTTTCCAATCACATATATTCGCAATGCACGGCTTCTAATTGAGTATTGTTCGACCTTTGCTCGAACCAACAGCTCATTTTCAACATTTTTCTAGTTTTGAGATAGTTCACTAATACTATTTTGTGGGTAAGAGGTTTTTTCGGATAGAAGCGGTTTGTGATTGCAAATTCTTTTCACATGCGACATCCTCTTATTTGTAAATCACGTTAACTTGATGAATTCATTAAAGTCTAGAGTATGCTGACTCATTTTCTTTAGCTACAACAGCTAAAACGCTTCGGTTTTAAACAAAAGTTCATTTGAAAGTTTCCATTTTCAATAGCAATAAAAGAAATAGTGGTCAAACGCATATTGTGTCTTGCACAGTTCCCGGGTTATCTTTGTTTTCCATTTTGGAGCTACGTCAACAATGGTTAGCGTTTTATCAAGGAAAGGAAATAGATTGATATGAAACCAACACAAATTATCGGAAACAACATGCTATCTTTTTCTTCTTGCCTGGAGGATATATGCAGTTCTCAAACTTATCTGACTGATTTTCTCATAGCAAATTTTTACTGTGCAGTAATAATGGTTATCTGTTGAAAACCAAGGGTAAGGTCGTTCACACACGTTGTATATGTAGTATAGGTTAACTCCAGCTGCTTTTAATGATAACAACAGTGAAACAATGCAACAAAACTTATCACTATGCTAAAACAGAAATCATCGTAAGACTGACTATGGTCCAAGCGAGCTTCTGCGTTCTTCTTTTGCCCCGTGCTGTTTATGATTGTAATTTTGGCAGGTACTGCTGCTAATTTATGCGTGTCATTTCTGGTAATAAAATGGAACTGCGTCTGTAAAATGGATAGCACGATGAGGGAAAATACAGTATAATTTTTGGTTAATTTTGAACTTGCATTATCTATGTAGTTCATTTAACACCAGGCTAGTATCTCAAACTCCCGGCCCAGGGTTTACACAACGGAATAAGAAGAAACTGTGTCGGATATGTGTACTCTTTGGCACTAACAGAAGCTGGAGTGCGCCCTTTAGTGTCATCACTTCATTCACGTTTCTATTGTTGTATCAACACAATAGTGGTGTCAATGCAAATGCTTTAAAAAGGTCTTCTAACCCATTAAACCAATGTGCCTGAATAAGTGATGTAGCGAGAGTGCAAAAGAAAAGTAAGGACAACCCCTTTTTTCCTTTGAGAAAAACTGGAACTTTTTCAACGTAGTCGGGCAGAGCTCATGATATGACGAACATAGGTTTAAAACGGTTCCGTTATTATGGATCGTTTTACGCACAAAATTGTTCAAGGTAAAAAGAGAAAATACAAAAATGTTTTAAATGTGTGGTAGAGAGCAAAAATGACCAAAATATAGGAGCATGCAGAAGGTACTCCGTAGCCGAGATACTGAATAGTATATAGTGCTCTGGCCATGTTCTTCTACCAAGGTGGAACGTCCTCTGCAAAACAAAGCTGTTTTTCTTCAAATAAAAAAAATGGGCTCCCATTGAAGCACTTCAGTTATAACTTTTAAGGTGCATCAAAACTTACATGTTTTTAGCTTTCCAAAATCTATGTGTTCACTATATATTTAGGTTAATAACGCTGATATTGACAAGTTCAATCAATCAACTTCACAATTTAAAGCAATTCATATTGAAAGAATACTGAATGTTAATGCCAATATCTCAATCTTGTTAAAATAACGGCTTTCAGTGATTTATGTAGTTTGGTTTTGCATGCCAGGCGGCACTCTACGAAAATAGTAATAACAGTAACAATAATAGTGGTAATACTACCTTATATTATCATTTATTTTCGTGAGGCTTACAAGTAATTATAACAATTTTGTTTAATTAACAAATTTTGCGAACTTTTCAGAAAAAAAGTTGCCGCGAGACTTAAAGACGCGAAATTTAGTGACCTATAAATAATTAAGTTTTCCGTCTGTTAGGAGTATAATTACGAGTAGGAGGATTCAAATTTCAGTTCAACGCATGTCCCTAGTCCTCGTCTTCTGACTTATCTTACTGAATTAGTTCCTGTAACACTTCCTCAAGAAAATCCATTTGAAAACATCGAAGCGATCCTTATCTAAAAGCTAATTTGCACTGAGCGCCATCGAGTTAAATAGTGCGGATTCAGTTGCTTATATCAGTGAACTTTTAAAAGATGTTATATTGCTGATATTGTTGAATATTTCAGCCAATTTCTTATTGCGTTTTTATTCCGTTATTGTTAAATAAAATTAAATACAATAGTGAAAATTTTAAAACCGAGCATCAGTTATTTTATTCGCGAAATTTAAAGCTACTTTGAAAAACGGTCATTCGTCAAAATCGCGAAATTTAGTCCTGCGAAATATTTCTATTCCAATATCGGTGATTCGCGAAATTAAAGTCGCGCGACTGAATAAATGACAGTAAGGTAATAATTAACAACGAAACGAAATAGTCTAGTTTGAACATAATGGGAGATTCGGCTTGCTGTTTTCTGTAGTTGAATCGTGCCATATTGTGTATTTATCCGCGACGCGTAGCACGAAACAACTGTTTTATTTAAGTGTTTTTCCCAGCTGAGTGTATGTTACTTATATGAGCTCCCAAGACTCCGTCCACACGCATCTGTTTTCGTTTGAAAACGCAACATTTTTCCCACTCCGTTTTCGAAAGATTTGCGTCCACACGTAGCGTTTTTGTATCGTTGTAGCCCGTCCACACGTATGCGTTGCGTTTTTGGTCATCGTTTTCTGTAGTATCATCACCAAGGTTGGACTTCTGAAGCTTTTATTTCATCATACGCCGCAAATTTGAATTATACAGAAGATAACAACTCGTTTCTCAAAATAAATGAAAAAAAAATAAACAATAGAAAAATAAAAACAGTAATTGATCATCAATGGGATTCCTAAAATGTGTGCAATTATACAATTGGTTTCGGCTCCTCTAAATCCCAGACCATTTGCAGACCATTTTAGGAGGAACAACCCACCAAGTGTATCATTTCGGGATTTGTTGTCAAGATTGTGTTTGAAATCAGTCCCCACCACCACTGGAAAAATCGTAAAATTTACAGACCGTGTAAATTTATCAAAATCCTTAATTTACACGGTTCGAAAATTATAATTTACATTAGCCCCAATGAGAAATGGAATTTACATTTAATTTACAGGTTGAGCAAAAAGTGTAAATTTTAAATTTACATTCAATTTACAGATTGGCAGATTTCTTATCAAGAGTCTCACTAGGAAAATAGATGTAAATTTTAAGTTTGTA
>JAOBYE010147776.1:0-34309 GCA_025403585.1 Parazoanthus swiftii | reverse complement strand
AAATCCAAAATGGGCGATACATGAAGTACTGTCTAAAACGGGAGCCTGGGTACGATCGGCGGAAGTGATCGATTGCTTGATGCGAAACGGAGGTTGCATGTAGTGAAGAGGCTCGTTATATCTTTTAATTGTTTCAGTTTCCCGCAAACTCTTGTCTCTTCTGTTTGTAAAAAAGGCTTTCTGCCCGCAAGTCAGAAGATTTTCGAATGGTGAAATCGGAGCAAGCGCAGAATCGGGACGAAGTCCACACTGTTTTGGTAAGTTTAGCGTGCGGACACTATGTCTATGTTTCGGGTACTTTTTCGTCATCATGACTGTGTATTGATATATTTTAGGTTTCAAGTAAGTAATGTATTTCTTAAGCTTTATATATAAATGTGTGTAGCTTTGTATTAATATGTCATATCTGCCTTTTTGGATTCCGTGATAGCTCACAGTTGAATGCCTTCGATCTCCTTCAATTTTGTTCCAGACTGTTTTTGATTCACATGTCGCCGCTGTTTGACAGCGAATGTCTGTCGATTGAAATCCCGTTTGAAATATGGCGGCCACCAATTAGTCCAGGTCCACAGCGGTGTTTTTATTTTGTTCCAAAGGCTAGTTTAAAAAAGCAAAAAAATCGTATGCACTGTTGTTTCTGTTTGTCTGGTGATTTTCAACCGTTCTTTGTTGTATTGCTAGAGATACATTTGTCGCGTTGTTCCAGAGAATCAGTGATCGGAAATACGGCAGTCGGTACACAAGTGACTATTATATTAGGTTCTACATAATGTCTTTACATGCTGTTTGCAGTATGCACAGAAATTCATGTGTTGATGATTTTGATTTAAACGCGAGTAAAGAACGGGGAGCCATGAACGGAAAACTATATAATATAAAATAATTTTTGTGCCCACTGGGAATATTAAACTCAATAAGATTCGCGAGTGTCATATCTTAATTAAATAGAAGGAGCGTTGTGAAGGTTCAGTTGAAAGAAACACTTTAAATCGCCGGCCCAAGAAAATTGGTTCTGGTAATGTATTAGTCCAAAACATATGGAAGGCCATTTTTTCTGCCAACATATCAAATTCCCGCCCTCTTGCTGGTCAGAACAAGAGAATTGATTTATGAATGGTTCCAATTTGTAAAAAGCAGATCTTCCAACCTCGAAAATCTGCAAATCCGAGGTTTGAATATTTCGAACCATGAAATCCTTGGAACTGGTGTTTCAAACCTGGAGTTTATATAGAAAGTTCCAATGAACAAAGTTTAACAAATTTTAGTGTCAACCCAAATTCCCAGTTCCCTGGAAGATTGACTGATAGCTGGTTACAATACCAAAAAAACCATCACAGTTCTAAAATTGATAATGACAAATCTAAACACATGTATACACAAAATTGTTGTACATGTTTGGATGTTAAGTAGGACATTCAATAATTTCTGCTCTGATGCTGTGAGATTCAAGGCTTTGAAATGATACCTTGGAAGGTCTGAAGCACCAACAGTCTGGCAGGAACAAGATTGATAGACTAAGTCTTACCATCAACTTTAACTGTGATTTGTTTATGTTATTAATTAGGAAGGCAAAAAGATCTCTGCATTATGTATCGATCAGTTCTGTGCTCCACATCCCATCCCCAAGTGACACCCAGGTATTTGACCAAACCCAAGGGTCGGGAAAATGGAATTAGGAAGTGACCAGGAATTAGAACCAAGGGAAGGGGAAGGGCCGGGCTTTTTTTCAATTTATATAAATTTTATAAAGGTGTATTATGGTTTTGTTTTCTGGAATTGTGAAGTGAAAACTGGCATTTTAGCCCATGTCATACAGTATAAATTAGTGAGCTGTGTAATAGATGGATTCAGTCCCACTTTGATTATTAAACAAAAGCTGTCTAGTGTCGTGTGAAGAGAACAACGGTTGAATTAAATGAAGAGGTCAGCACAAACATTTGAAAGCGAATCCTTCCAAGTGGCCAGGCATTTTACCAGCAGTCTTGTCCTGGGGGTGGGGAATTTGCCCAACAGGGATTTCAAAAGTTCAAATGCCCAGGGATTGCCTGGGGAGGGGATGTTGAAGTTTTGAATTGATCAATACACTAGGTTTTCTTTTCATGGGGGATGACCTTTTCATCACTCAGGTTGAAGATGCTCAAGACACATCTTCAACTTAAGTTTGGCTCAGGTCCATTAGGCCCGGGTTAACTGTCGATCTTAGCATGCATCGAACTAAATTCAATAGTAAAGCGCATGATAAGTTCGACGTTTATCCCAATTAAAACTGACTGGTTTAATTTCGATCGACGCAGCCATTCTAATAGACTGGAGAGGTCGATTAAAACTGCATAAGATCGACACTGGGTCAAACGTTGAACTTATCATGGGTCGAACTAAATTCATAAACTATAATAAAGCATGATAATGTATGTTTTAGCCTCAATTTGAGATTTTTTGCCTTTGAGCAAAGAATTAACTAATTGAATTAGAAATACGGTCAACCAAATTAAGACAATTAAGTTCGACTTTTGACTCAAACGTCAAACTTAATTAATTTCGGTCGACCAGAAGTGTAGTTTAGTTCGATGCATGCAAAGATCCACATTTAACCCGGGCCTTAGTTTCATGAACCATGGGAAAAATACAGTTGGTATAAATGAATATGGTAATTGATTATAATCTTTAACATTGCTGTTTTCAATTTAAGAATTGATTATCATATGCTAGTTAGACCAGACAATTGGAGCATTAAAAAACTCCAGGGAATGTTGGTCCAAATCAGACTTTGGTAACAAAGAGTTTTTGTTTTGTTTAAATGGGGCAGTTATGCTAATGCACATGCTTGTCATGAGAGATGGATTTTGTAAATCAGGATCCGTACATGTACAGCCCATGAAAGTCTTGGCCAGCAAACAGCTGACTGCACAGTCTACAATCATATTTTTGCAGTTGTTTTAGTGACTTTTCATATTCAAAATGGAGTGGCCAATAGTTTTGAACTTAATTACCGGTATTATAAATGTTGTTTAAAAAAAAATTCTGATATAATTTTTGGAAGAAAAGTCATTAAATTCAGTGCAAATTGTTAAGAAAGTCCTTAAATTTAGTGTATGAAAAAGTGTCAGTGTTTTTCTCAAGGCTTGGGAAATGGGGTACACTAAGTGGGAAAGCAGGTACACCTGGGTTGGAAGTCATCAAGCACCGAAGATGCAAGCATTGAGAGGGGTCTGGGGGCATCCGCCAGAACATTTTTGAAGTTTAGAGTCCTAGAAAATTAAATGATGCAATTTTGTGCATCTGGTGACTTTAAAAAAACTTGCCAGATGCCATTGCTGGGGAAAGGCAGTACAGCTACGGGGGAACGTCGGTATAATGTACCGGTGTACCGGCCTTAAGAAAAACACTGAGTGTACAAACCTTGAGAATGGTAAATCTCTAAAAATATCTGAAACTAAAGGTAGGACAATCCTCTGATAATCTATTTATAGGATTGTTTGCATCATGGTTCACATGAGCCTTAAAAACTCTTGAAAATGAACCTATTTCTTTGAAAATTCCTTGAAAATGAACCTTCTCCTTGAAAAGTTCTTGAAAATTAACCTCCTTCTTGGAAAAGTCCTTGAAAATGAACCAACTCCTTGAAAAGTCCTTGAAAATGCACCTTCTCCAAGGAAAGTCCTTGAGTTTTGAAATATCAAGTTTTGTCCTTTAAAAGTTTTTGAATTTCTTGACAAACTCGACATTGAATATTTGTCGTGTTCTTGAACTTCTGTTAATGATAAACAATCTTCATCTTTTTAAAAAAGTTTGGTCCATCTAATGTTTGTTGTGGGTAAAAACAATCAAATAAATTCTTCTGCATTTCTACTCACAAATATAACCAGATCGGTTCCGCTCAAGCTTGCCCACAGTTTCTTCTGGGTCATTTCCAAGCTGGCAGTTTTAAGTCTTGCAGTCTTGCTATCATTGACCACATGATCACCATACTGCACACGAGCAGTAAATACAGTAATTTCATGTCAGAAGTAGATGCACAGTACAGAGAGTGAATTTCAGTATGTAAAGGATATAAAAGAAACCTAAATGTAGGTGCATGTAGTGTGATCACACTTTGTAAGAGACCTGAAACTGTGTCTTGTAGTCACACATGAAGGGTAAGAATCAAACAAACAGCAACTGTATCTGATTTCAGAGAGAAGTAGACAATATATATAATTACAAAGAAGGTGACCGTCCTCAAATTTGGGCTCAAAATCATTCATAGGATATCGTTTTTGTCATCTACAAAATCATATTTAGAGACTTTAAACTTGCAGTGTAGTGCAAGTGTATGCAAGTGCCCTGATTTTGACCAGGAGAAACTCGTCAAAAAAGTCTTTCAGTGATTGACTATATAACTAAGATGAACCCCTCAAAATACCTGGGGACACTTGAAACCTCTCAACAGATGGTCCCAAAGACCTTCCATGATTACTTGCTAATGGGAGCTTTGTTCCAATTCTGCCTGTTTAAAAGTTCTCTCCCAAGTTCTTCTGTTTGAAACCAACACTGACAGAGGCTCTAGATTTGCTAAACCACCCCCAAGGTGCAGCTGAAAAGGCATGATTTAATGCCCCATTGGCAAAACTCAGTAAATTATTCTTGACCAACAGCAGAGCCCCGGTTTACCATTGTAATGATTTTTCTTTTTCTTTTTTCTCACACTTTCCACCATCCGGGTCAAAAACCAAAAATGTTTGGCCAGAGTTTGAATCGTATCAACAATGTTTGCGCAAGAGATATTTAAGACCTGTGCAATTGTAGTTTCAGAACCATGTGATATTTTCTAGATCATAACTATGGTATGATCATTTTTCAAGAGCCAAAACTATTTATTAATAATTTGTTTTTTGTTTTAAATATGGTACTCTGTTTATTAAGTTTTACTACTAATGGCAAGGGTGGATTTGAAGAAGCGACCAACAGAATAATTCCCCCCCCCATCAGCAACTTTAGAAACATTAAATAAGAAAAAGACCAAAAAGGTCTTTTGTCGGAGCACTGCTACCCTTTTCTAGCCCTCATTTCAAGAATCGTGTGGCCTGCCTTTTAGAAATTTCTGGGTTCGCCCCGCCCTGAAACGTGTTTATAAAGTGAAGAGATGTCTAGCAACTAAAAGATTAAATTTGTACGAGATCCGTACGGCAAGTTGTGGACAGAGTTTTTTCCTTCCTTTTATGGCCCAAGCGCGAAGCGCGCGGCCATAAAAATAAGGAAGGAAAAAACGAGGCCGCTCCAGAACTAGAGGTCCGTACGGCTACTTACGGACCTGAAATGGACCAGTCACAGCACGTGCAATCAGTCAGCCATACAATAAAGTTATTTATTAAACTTGATCATGAGAGAAATATTGTAAACTGTTTCTTTGAATTATGCACACTGAGAAAGTCTTGAGTTTTCTTGAATGTTTACTTACCGGCAATTTTTCGCCAGTCTCATGGATTTTAAAAATATCTCTTTTTCCCAATCTTTTCAAAAAATGAAAGAGTTTTACTAAGTACAAACCTTTTCCCAAAAAAATTGTCTCTCTGAAGAACTAGCTATGTCTAGTAATAGATACCGGTTAATATTGCGCTTATGTTGGGATAGTTTTTGGTATCCAAGAAAACTATAAGCCAACTGTATATCCAACTGTTAACTGTCAGCGTTAATACTGGAGCATTGTGCTAAAAGAACACATCACTACAAGTTTGTTGGTTGACCTAAAAATCCTTATTAAATTTTTCCACTTGCTCCAATAAAATGGCATATCAGCTTTTTTTTTCAATTTTGCCTTTAAGATTTCCTATTTTTTTCTTTTTTCTGGTTATGCACGATCAAGTTCATAAATTGTGCTCTACGTAGAAAAAAGCCAAGTTTCTTTCTTTCTAGTTCTTTGAAACTAAATTCTCAAATTTTCCTGGGGCAGCAGGATCCCCTTACCCTCTTCTAGGAGGCTCACTCGGCCCCCACTTTTGTTGTAGACCCAGCCGTACCATCGGGGTGTTATGGATTCGATAGCTGCTTGTGGCAGTTTGCTTTTTCTTTCTCAGTTCTCGCTTACCCGACACCGGATAGGATTTTGTGCCAATACAACATCGTTGCGTTGCAGTGTAAACAGCAGTAGCTTTATAACGCGGAACAAAAATCTATTATGCGTCGTGTTAATCACGTTCGAAACGGCACAAAAAGTGTGCCGGATAAAACACGTTTCTAGTGTAAACAGAAGGCTTATCCGCTATGGTTTTTTAATACAACGGCACGAAAGTCTATTCATTATGGTTTTTACAACGGCACGCCGGAAAATATCCGGTATGGTGTAGAAAGAAGGTCTATCCGCTATAGTTTTTACAACGGCACGAAAGCTATCCGGTATAGTGTAAACAAATGGTCTATCCGCTATGGTTTTACAACGGTACGAAAGCTACCCGGTATAGTGTAAACAGAAGGCCTATCCGCTATGGTTTTTGCAACGGCGCGAAAGCTATCCGGTATAGTGTAAACCGGCAGAAGGTCTATCCGCTATGGTTTTTACAACGGCCAGAAAGCTGTTCGGTATAGTGTAAACAGAAGGTTCAATTATGTTGTAGGATCCTCTCCTATTTACTTGCTCATTCTCGTTCTTTATTTCTCAAGAAATGGAGAAACCCCACATTATCTCGGTTAAAGCTGTTTTACCTTTTCGTTTTGCATTCGGTTGAAAGGTTTACTTCAAACGGCATCTTGTCTGTTTCTTTATAACTCCTGTTTTGTTCTGCGTTAATATTTCTTGATCTCAGTTATTCTTGATCTTATATAAATTGATCCATGTTCATCTATTAGGGCAGATAAAACCCCCAGACCTTAGAATTATGTTGGCTGCAAAAATGGAGGTTTCCTGTTTCACAATGGTTTTCTTGTGGCCTGGGTAAGCCTTTACGATAAAAGTCCTTTCGCTTCGCTTTTGGACAAAAGGTCCTCGTGTTCCAACATAAAGCATGGTTTTCCTGCATCGTTTATAACACTCGAAACATAAACTCGTAAAAGCCCAAAGATATTGCGGTAGTTCGCAGTCGGTCCTATTGGCTGCGTTTGTCGGAACTTGATCATGGCGGCAGATGCGTATCGCAAGGTCGGCGCCCAGTGACAGAATCGCGGGATTTTATGCAAGTTCAAGCAGGTGCTGCCGCCAATACTTCGCTGCATGGCGGGGCGCTTTGAACTGCTGCAAAGTACACCCGTCTGTTTTTGTTCGTTCTTCCGGCAGATGTAAGCAAAACTGCGTCGTTTTGCCGGCTCATTTTGTAAGCTAACTCGACTCAACGCAGAATCTGCGGGACGTTGAGGCTCTCTCTTTTCCATGCACAAGGTTTTAATCCTGCTCTGTTTACTGACTGCAGTTCTTCCTCATTAGAAAGGTATTGTCTTAACTCGTAAATATATTTTACATTGACGTAATTTTCTC
The DNA here is from genome assembly GCA_025403585.1 of Parazoanthus swiftii. Classification (NCBI taxonomy): domain Eukaryota; kingdom Metazoa; phylum Cnidaria; class Anthozoa; order Zoantharia; family Parazoanthidae; genus Parazoanthus; species Parazoanthus swiftii. Next base: position 26,865 of record JAOBYE010147776.1, on the reverse strand, counting down.
CAATTCCTGGGCTAGAAGCTTAATTTTTGTTATTGTTCAACTAGATAAAGCAGAGGTTTGTACTTGCATGTAGATGGAAATATACACGCGAAACTCGTGCGTGCTCATCAGTACATTTGTGTATTTTAGTGTTCGCGTTGTTAGGGGTTTTAACTCGTTTTATTTTCGTAGGCGTTTAAGTGTTTTACCTAAACAGGATTCACTGGACAGTCATGTCATGCCATTTCTTTTTCTAGCGAGTTTCTCCCCTCGAAACCTTGTTTTGTTGCGGAGAAAAGGTTTATAAACGACCGCACCGATATTCTATTTCTGCAGTCACATATTTCTGTTTATCGTAGCTTTTTTGACCCTTGGGGTCGGAAGAGGTTCGCTTATTTCAGTCTTCTATCGTTTATCATCCACTGATTGCATTCACTTTATTCGTTTGGGCTTCGTCGACTCAACACTTGTCTCTGTCACAATTGGAAGTGATCGGTTTTCCACAAAAAAGTCATTTTTGCTTCTCAGCTGCTGATGATTCCTCATCATTTGGCAACGAAGAACCATTTGTGCCTTCAGTATCATTCTGAATTCGTATCGCGTATCGGCTGCATAAGACAGCACGAATTGCGAGCTCAAATTCAGTTTATGTTTTTAAGGGCTGTTGGAAAACCTTAAGATTCAGACTTTGAGAGACTTCTTGGAAACCCGATGAAGTTTTGCTTATGGCACACTGATCTACGAAAATTGTGGCTAACTGTGTATATGTATATCTCGACAAGGTGAAAGAATGTTCAATCTGCAAGTTACTACAGAGGTCTTTATCAGTTTAGTGACATACGAAAATACTTGAAAAGTTTGGTATGAATACTTCTGGAAACTTGCTTAAAATAATTCTTAAAATACTCCTGAAACTTCACATACATAAATTCGGCAGCACTAACCCTGTATAAAATAAAAGTTTCTTTCTTGCAAAAGATACACCAAGAACTCTCTTAAAACCGTGAAACATGAACTTCCTCCGGCTTCTCTTTTCGAATTAAATACACTGTCTCTTGGAGTTATGAGTGCATAATTCATATAATCAAGATTTAGGTAGAGAGTGTTTTTGAATAAACTTTTTTCATAGATGTTTTAAGAATTATTCATTTTCGTTTTGTTGGACCGGAAGATAACGATAGTCGAACGGGTTTTCACTTTTTAGTGACGATACGTTTGAAGCTTCAGAATATTAGCTCCGTGATACGATATGATCGGGCCACGGAAAACAGTCGAAACGGTTTCTTTTATTCAGTGTTATTATCCAAGGTTTTACTGCTGATTAAGTTTGTTTTAGAACTTGAATCAGATAATTAGTTCCCTGTAATTTTGTCTTATTTCATCAGGATAAAATAACATCTTTCAACATGTTCCCAAAATTGCATCATAGTGTAAGATCAAGTTTTGGCAAACCCTAGCTTTGGTGAAGCAGAAGTCAAGTGACAGGATCTGTGTTTTTTATACGGAGCTGGTATTGGAGTTTAGTTTTCATAGTTTCGAGACTCGGTTATCACAGAAACATATCCATGCACAAGTTAATCTAGTATAGACATAAGAAGGCTTCGCAGTAGTTAAAATAAAAATCATTCAGTCAGTCAGTCATTCAATTTAATTTCCCGAGGTTCGTTGAACAAACAATCTTAATTTGTCTTGCTGGGCTTGATATATTTCGGCATATGATGATTGAACATTCAATATAATAAAAAAATCATGTTGTAATGCGAGGGTCTCTCAGCTCTGTCATTTTGTCGCTTCATCATTCAATCGAAATATTTTAAACTTATATCATGAGCTAGTGCAAACGCTCTAAATTGCTGTCCGGGCAAAATTATTCGATCAATTACCAGTACAATTTGATGTTTATTTACTTGTATTATCCGTGCACAATTTCTCTGTTACCTGAAGATTATTATATTCATTTTGTGGCCGTGGGGAGGAGTTTTGATAATACTAAGTACATTAACTTCTTTGAAAGTTGCGCACGGGTCCGAGGCAGCTGTTTAGACTTCGACTGCGATGCTCTGTTTTTGTGGTGTTGTACTTGGTTCGTATGATACAATATAATTTCAGTAAAATATCGTAAATCTAGATAACGTATACTTCGTGTTAATTAAATACCGCTTGGGAGTTTGTGTTTTGGGTTAAAATCTAAATTTTGTTTTCCACTTAAGTTTTAATTGCTGTATCGATCAATAAATAATGAAAGAAAAACAACCCTTTAACCGACAATGCGAAACCACTTTCAGTGTTTCATAGCAAGCGACAGGTGTTTGATAGAACGTATATCAAAGCGAGAAAAGTAGAAATTTATGTAGACTTCAGTCCCAGTCGTTTGAACATCCTTTACTCTCTATTATTTGGATTGAAAAGTATACTTGGCTTCGAGTTTTAAAACCAGCAAAATCCTTTCCGTACACATGTGTGACTAATCGCGCTTTTGGGCAAACATTGTCCTAGAGCTTACTTTCCTGAAGATTTATGTCAGAGGTTATGAAAGGCTTAACGACTACTGTCAACATGTTTTATTGAGATTAGCAAGGTCGTGGGATCAGCGACAAAACAAAAACTAACGGTGTGTCAATATACTTTTGGTTAAGTTGTTCAAAACCGGGTAATACTACCAACGAATAAGTGTTGACAATTAAGACTACCTTATCTGCTGGGAAAGCGCTATTCTTTGAACAACTGGAGTCAGATTAAGATGAGTGCAGTTGACAATAAAAGACTTGCAAAACTTCTGAACCCGTTGACAAAAGCCAAAGACTATAAATACGCAATCTTTCGTGTTTTCATTTGTTGAACAATTGGTGTTCTTTCAAGATTTATTGGATGATTTTTGAGTCACTTGATTTCACAAAAAGGTTGAGTGTTTTTTTTTTCAAGCTATCCTTACTTTTGAACGAGTTGAGGATCACAATACATTTAAATTTGTTGAGCGCTATTTCTTAAAGACTCCAGCGCTTCTTATATGAAAATATTCTATTTTGCATATTACAAGCACGTTAGTCATAAATCAGCATTATCAGAAAAACAGAATGATTTTGCTTTGGGTTTGTGACCTTGCGTTACTCGTGTGAATAAACCCGAAGCCTTTTGTGTTTCTTGTTTTTTAGTTCTTTGTACTTTTCTTGAGAGGAAAGATTTCCGCCGCATTTCCAGCTTTTTGTAAAAACGAATCGGTGTCCTTGGAAACTGTACTGCTACGATTGTGTTTTAAAGAGGGTTTTTTAGAGAACTTATTAAATAGTTTTAATAAATTATGTAAGATGTTGGCTTTGTGAGACATTTTCACTTATTTTGTCACCTCCCCCACGTCCTCTGCATTGGCGGGCTATTGAGTTTTTGTTTTGTTGTAGAAACTTGTAGTTCAATAAATTATGTAATATGCTGCCTTTGAGAGACTTTTTGCACTTTTTGTTGTCTCTTCTACGTTTTCTGTATTGACGGGACCAGTGATTTCGCTTTGTTTTGTTTTTGGAGTAAAATAATTAAGTTGGTGGATAGAGATTTATCCTCAAGTAACAACACAAAGAAGTTTTTCATTTGGCGTTTTTTGTGCATTAATTTTAAAGTTGGAGACTGTTTCACACTTCTTAATAGCCACAAAAAGGCTCTTTGTAGTTTGAGAAGTAATTTGCATTTAGATGATCTTTGGTCAAAGTTGTTTGTTTGAGTATTGTTACTTGTAGGGTTCACATCTATCTCTCGCAGTAACGTACATTTACTTGTTTGTTGAGAGTAGAACAGATTCACTTGGAAACCATGAAGCGAAATTGCAAAATCAAATTAATTACTTATTTGGTACGCCTTTTGGCGGATAACTAAAACTCGTCACTGAATTCTTACATCGAAACGTTTCGAAGAAAACTTTCCTCCTGTTTGCGCACACAGTGTTTGGTTGGAGTAGTCTATCTGAACTTTTCATGGTTGGATTGTTTTAAGAATATTCTCTTTACTTTATACATTCCCACCTACAGTGAGAACATGTAGCTGCAGTTGGCTCAGGTTTATTTGGTTTTTAATTAAAGTAGTTGTAGATTATCACTCGGAATCCGTCTAATCTCTGTTGCCTCGTGTTTGCGCTAAACTTTTCCTCTTAGCCTTCGTTTTTGGTTTTAATTTCGTTGTCTGAGCTGTGAGCCAGCTGCAGCTGGTGCAGTACATAGGTGTTAAAATACAAGCTGTCATTCACACGGCAAACATTTGCATTTATAAAACAGCTCTTCTGTGAGCTGCAGACAGTCTGCAGCAGATGAATCTATCGAACTTTATCGTTTCTTTTTACGTATATTTGAACTTTCCTTCATTATTCTTTTCCGATGACTCGGAGTCGAATTGTAATAAATATCCGTGTTTCATGTTTTAGATTTGAATATTGGTGTTTATTTGTACAAAAGGTAGGGCCTTTCTTTCAAAGTTGCCACGCTTTCGAAAGACTTTTAGTTACAGTTCCACACCCCTTATTCTTAGAGCAAATAGCACAGTTGATTTATCTCTTGAAGAAAGTAAACAGCGCATTTACACGTGCTTGTCTGGGATGAGGGAAGTTTAACGAAGGCATTAAAGCTGACCTAGAGACGAAATGTCAGACAGTACTGATAATTGGAAAAAATAATCTTTTGTCCTCGATGATTCTGTTTTGGGACAACTAAATTAGTAGATGAATATCCATGAGAGCACTTGAGGCATATTTGACGATTTTAAAACAACTTGGATGATCTGAAGGTTTGAAGCCAACAAAGGGAAACAACATTTTACATGCAAGATCAATTTCTTTAGAGACAGCTGCTCCGCCTTCTATAGGACAGAGCCAATCAGATGGTCAGATTCCTCATTAAAATGTCATACAGTATTGGCCATTAAATCCGTTTGGAGTTGAAGTTTACCACTGCTGGTGGCCAAACGAATTCTAGTTTTGCGCGAAATACCGCATTAATTTGACAGTTGTAAAACTATTTATCAACTTTCCGTCCCCACAGATGAGTACTTCATCAGAGGAAAAAGCAGCAATATCTGCGTCGGAACGAGTGAACGAGCAAGTATCGGTAAGTTTATATTCGAGCTCATTACTGTAACACTTGACGGGTATTCGTGGAGATTGATTGAGACCTGAGGGCACACCGCGGGACTGGAAACATGGGGATAAAGACGATAGAACGACCGACGGCCAAATGTGTTTCAAAGTTTTTTTGCAATACTGAACACTTGTTATGTGCGAACTTTTGCGAGTTTTAAGTTCTCTTGTCCAAATGAACATATCGGGTTCATTGGCAACACTCCTGACTGGCAAAAATGCAAAGCAACTTCCGAGACGTTGGCAAAGAAATGAAACAACTTCATGAAGTTTTCTAAAAGTTGTTTGTGTTTGACATTGTTTATTATTATTTTAGGCGCAGGGAGAGAAATGTTCAGGCTGTGACGGAAGAATTCTTGATCGATATTTGGTGAAAGTGAGTGGCCGTGCGTGGCATACAAAATGTCTAAAATGCTGTGTGTGTGGAGTGGATCTTGGCCGAGAAGCAACCTGCTACACGAAAGAGGACAATATTTATTGCAAGGCAGACTACGCAAGGTTAGTAAATTTTATCGGTGTTTTTCTCTTCTTTACATTTTTTAGTTTCAATTTAAATTTAGACTCGAAGTGGATTTTACTGAAATTACGAAATATAAAAATTCAATCATTTGTTTCATTTACGAATGTATTGTGTGCTTTTTCTTTAAATGCAATATATTAATTTCGCATTTTGTGTCAAGGACTATATAACATACATATCTCGACTTCCGTACAAGTTGCATATGTTTTCCTGTTCTCTTCTGACCGTAATGCACAGACTGAGATCCACATTTATACGCTGATCATGTGAACCTTGGAGTTTAAATTGATATAGTTTTTAAATGGGCAATACTCTTTTGAAACTCATTGAAGTCTGCTTCAAAATGAATTAAATACAGAGTTTCATTAATATTCGCGTTTCAGTCTATCGGGTATTTTAAAGAAATGGATCCCTTTCTTGTTAAGTTCGTTTGCCATTCAAATTCAATACTGATTTGTTTCACTTCTTATAGAACTTGTGCAAATTTCGGTATTCAGTGAGTATAGACTTTCATCTTGAGGGTCTTAACAGTTGTTCTCACAGAGCTGTGTAACAGAGCCGCTTACTGGATTAATGGCTTTGATGGTTAAAAAGAGATAATATATATTTCATTGTGCTTTTTCAAGACAAGGAGCAGGAACCCAAGATTATTTGTTTTTCAATTTAAATGCCGTATATAGTTGAAGAGGTCCATGTTTTATAAATAATAGCTTAGCGAGTGTTATCTTCAAGCTCACTTTGTTTACTTACAGGGACAAAGCCTGTTGACCTTTGGTGGTTAGAGTAACCGATTACAATCGAATTTATCAGCGTTTAGCGTGATTTTGTTCAAACTTATCATAGTTTGATGAAAATGTAGAGTACGTGTTGCCCATTTTTTGTAAGTTTGTTTTAGGTCGATCTCTGGGACAGGTGTTTAGTGCTTCGCCGCTGTACCAAACGGAGATTGGTCTGTGTTTTGTGTTTTTAACCTTTCGGAAACCGAAACATAAATATTATTTTAAGCTATCGTGTATTTAGTCATGTTGACTACTTGGGGTGCCTGAATCCATGTCGTTCATGCTCAACTGAGTTTTCTGGTTGAGCTATTGTGTATGTTTTTTTGTGATGTGATTTACATAAACAAATGCAATGTGATCGACTTTCTGTATGTGATTATAACGAGCTTCTGTTTCGGAGTGAAATTTGCTCGAAGCGCTACATTTTCATATGATACAGGGTCGGAAATTATTTTATTTATGTATCGGGTTTGGATCTCTGACTAGGAAACGAGACTGCCAAATTGGTGATTCGTTGTCGGTCGTGTTTAGTACGTGAGTGATTTCTACTTAAATACCTGGCATCGCGCCGTCTTCGTGCTATCGTTGGACAATAATGTAGATAGAAGGACTTGCTGAATTATCTTCTCTGTCCAACTTAATGTTTTTAACAGTTCATAAGAACGCGTTCTCTTTATTTACTTTGTAATTTTTGATCTGAAGTCTCGAGTTGGTTGTTCACTGCGATTTTGTTAATTTAACCCATCCGCTTTGGCACTACGAAATATTTTGTTGCCACGCATAATTGTTCAAGGCCCTAACGGAAAGAACTTGAATAAAACGGTATTTGTGAAATGTCGGGTATTTGAAAACAATAATTGTTATAAAAAACGAGATTAATGTCGTTGCCAGTGTGCTGTTTTTGAAGCAAACAATCTGTAATCCGGTCCAGCTATTTTCATACAACAGCAATTCGTCCAGTTTGGAGAAACTTTTCTTAGCTTGCTGTCAAGTGTATGAAGAAAAAACATGTTTAGAACAAATAAAATAGTCGAATCCTTGATGTTATTTGTGACTAAGTATTTTGATATGCATTGGGACGCCAATGACTTGTTTGCGAGTTGTGCTGTCATTGCATACAGACATACATTGCTTGCCGTGTACGGACGTGCGAGTGATAATTATCGATACTTTTGTTCTAAAATAAACTTTTGAATGTTTTATTTCCTTTTCACAAGTAAAAGCCAAAGCACTGAGGAAGAACTAACAAAAATGGCTTCCGTTGTATTGCACGCTGTGTTGTGTTTTATTTTCATTTTTAAGTTTCCGTAGAATTGCGGTTCCGTTTTTTCAAAAAAAATTATACTACCTTAAGTATATTGCCGGTATCTAAATTAAAAAACGAGTTGAAATTAAATATTTACAAATGAAATTGCCGCAACCGAGGGCGTAACATTGTGAACTAACGTGCTGCAAAGTTCCAGCGAGAATTTTCTGTTCCGGGTAAACGGCCGTGTCGTCCACTTAATTATTGCTTATTCCAAGGTTTGTCCAAGCACCTGGACTTTTGCTGTTTGTATATCTCAGACGTGGTCGGCAACAATTTTCTGTTTCAGTTTCCCTAGCATTTAAGTTGTAGAAGGCAATATTTTTACTAGTGTACTGCCTTGTGAAGCGGTTTCAATTCTTAACTAATTGTTCACTGTAGCTTTTGGGAAATGCATCAAAATGGCATTCATTTATTTGTGGTGGAGATAGAAGGTTGTGGTTTCCTATTAAACAATGACAAAAAGGTTTTTTGGCTCAGAAAGAAGTTTTTCTTTCTGGATGTTTTTTTTTCTTATTGCGTGGTTTTGATTTCCAATATTCAATACTGTTTTCTGTGAATGAAAATCGTTTTTCTCTCTCGGAAGTTGACAGCCACTGTAAAGATAGCAGTTAGCAAGCCTCATATTGTAAAAGGCCGAGTACTTGAATAATACACCTTGTTCCCTTTATCCGAAAGGCTTCTGATTACTTCCTATCACTCACCATAACATATGGACGCGTTTTTTATTGAGGAGTCGTTCGTCTCACAGTTTTGTGGTTGAGCAGAATAAAACGGCAGTTTCAATCCAGACGTACACACTGACAACAGAAACCCCAAACTGACATTTCCATTAGCTTTCCCGATTCTTGCGTGCTGCCACATAATTGTATTGTATTCGGTAATCAATCCCACTGTTTTGTGCCTGACATTGCCAGCTCGTTAATTCCGTTAAACTCCTCGGTGTTTCTTGGGGAAGATCTAACGGCTAACTTCGTGTACAGGTACAATCTAGGACGGAAATAGTACAACTATCGCAGGGTTTAATAGAGCTGACACTGATGATCAGTTACTGATTTGCCTTTTATTTTGAACAGCGACATCATAGTTGTCTGTGCGGTTTTAACTAGTTTTGTTATTCTGCTTAGTAAAATACGGTCCAGGATTGTGCATATTCAACTCACTTCCAGCTGAGTTTTAATCTTTTTATCCCCAAACGCGACGCATGATGTGCTGCTAAATTCTATTATCCTGTCGCCATGCTTTCCTTTCGAATAAGTAGTGAGAAATATGTAATATGGATAAATGTTGCTAAATTGGCTTGGACTGAAAGGGTTGTCACTCGTTTTACTTTAATATAGTTGTATCCGTTTATTTAAGTATCTTTTAAGGCTTCATGATGTTACTTTTAGTATTTTATAATTAGTATTAGTTTTAACTTATAGTTAGCATTGTAAGTAATTGTAATTGGAAATACTGGTTAAAAACCCATATTATTATTGTTATTATTATTATTATTATTATTATTATTATTATTAAAATTATTATTATTAATAATAATAATACGTGTTTATTTTAGGCATTTTGGTACGAAATGTGCTCGGTGTGGCCGAAGCATCCACGCAAACGACTGGGTTCGGCGGGCGAAAACAAGCGTGTATCATCTGGCCTGTTTCGCCTGTGACAGCTGCAAGAGACAGCTGTCGACTGGGGAAGAGTTTGCACTGAAGGACGGTCACGTGCTCTGCAAATTACATTATCTGGAAATCCTGGAAAGACCGACTGCCGACCGAGAAACGGAAGATGGTGGGTAATTAGTTGCTCCTTTGAGTGCATTATCGTGATTGCACAGAAGGTCTCCGCGTGCTCACCTTTTTCTCTCTCGGTCCTCCCATATGTTCACTGCCCATTGTGACTAATCGTTCTATTGTTTGTCAACAGAGTACGAGGACGATTCTCCTCTCGGGTCTGGCAGATCACGTGGTCCCAAAGCCAAACGCGTGCGGACCACATTTACAGAGGAACAACTTCAAATTTTACAGGCGAATTTCAAAATCGATTCCAATCCCGACGGACAAGATCTGGAGCGGATAGCTCAATTGACTGGACTTAGCAAACGCGTTACTCAAGTCTGGTTTCAAAATTCAAGAGCTCGACAAAAGAAATATGGTACATCGCTGTACAGCATGAAATACGAACAGCCTCCGACGCCTGCAGGCTACTGATGAATAAACCTGCTCCAGATGCAGATACAGAATTAAGGTAAGTGTCTTGTGTAGTGAGACTGGTTCTTCATCGACGCCCGAATCTTGGCATGGCAAACTCCCAGTTTTTCTAAATCATCCAATTGATTCATCTCGAAAATTAAAATTAAACCGTCTTAAAAAAATTTTAAAATGCACCTTTTTCGGCGATGAAAACCACATATACGTAGAGTAATTACATGGTACACCCCAGTGGCTTTCAAGTTGTTAGTTCTCGTACATTTGCTGTATTTCTCGACTCGAAGTTTTTGTCCATAGTCACTTGGGCGAACTATGCTAATCGGTCTAGAGTTAACCGGAAATTAACCTTTTCGGGAGCGCTTTCTTAGTTAACGCCTTTTTCATGCACTTGTGTGAACTGCGAAAACGGAACTTGTCGCTGATGTTATGAGTAATCAAGGTGCTCTTAAAGGTCATTTTCGCCGTGTGGACGCAAATCCAACCAGTGGTTTAGATATGTCTGAACTTGATTGCTATTTTATGTGAACAAAATACTGTCAAAATATACAAACTCCTAACACAAAATCTTGGTTCCTTTATTGTTCACATACTTCCAGTCTTGTTGCAAAACCAAGACATGTCGAGAAAACTCCATCGAAGCTCACAAACTTGCTAAAAGCAAGAAAAATAAATAAAAGTTGAGAGTTTTAACTTAGCCTTAAAATTTGGATTTCGAGACGTCATCTTGGATGATTGGCCAGCGTTTGCTCTTGCTACCCCGCACACATGCGCAGTCGTTATTCCGACATGTCTACAAAACCATATTTTATGTTTTCGCCATTTACAAGACTTCAAAGTACTCGGTCCGTCAACCCAACCGATCTCAGAAGGTAGTGCTCTAACGATTGTTTGCACACTTCCTGTTTACTCGTTTATATCAAACAATGCAGTTTATTGGCTGTTGCAGCATTGCATTCTGGGATTCTTTGGGAAGACCGTTTCTATCCTCTTTATTTCTGAAGTGGATTTATAAAAGTAAATCGATTTTCTCTGACAAGCCAAGGCGCTTCGCCCGTACGGATTTTCTAGTGATTATGACTACATATTTTTTCCCATTGTCTCAACATCTATTTTTACCTTTCTCTTCACAGATAGTCCGTTGTTCCTGCAAGACTTTTATTGGCTAGAAACACACCAGTAAATAACGCATGAAGTGTTCCAACCGAAAAAAGACAATTTAAACTCATACAATTATGTAATATAAGCGTTGTTGCCAGAAGATATTTAATGTTATTCGAGGTGGTAAAGATATTATTAGTCACAAAAGTGAACTTCGTGTCCAAAACTAGTGTAAAACATATAGAATTGGTTATTATTAAAGCAATCATTTTTGTCTACAAGTCTCTTGGGTTATGTGTGGTCAGTTATCCTCCACGCAGACTATTATTCTATGGTCAAAGTTCGCTAAGACTATCACTACGCTTTGCGACGAGAAAAATCGGGCGAAAATATGATGTCAGTAGATAATCCAAGCTTCATTCGTCATTCGTGCTCATTGGTCATCACGCTTACTTTCTTTCCAAGTTACCGTATTTTCTCTGTTAAGCCCCCTCCCCAGGGGGTTATTGTTTCCAAGCACTTCAGAGGGGGCTCAACAGAGAACAGGGTGGGGGCTTGGTAAATTCAACAGACTTTAATGGGCGCGACTCTCAATTTTCTTTACTTATCCATCTTCCACACACACATCAACATTTTTTCAGTTTTTGCAATAGTTGTCAACGTCTCGCAATACCAAACAAAACCGTCTTGAAAAAGACGAACTAAACAATCACAATTATTTGACCTTTAAAACTATCTTGTAATAAGTCATATTAAGTATATTTTCAGTTGTATTCTATTGACCTAGTAATGAGTTTTACACGGGCTTTTTGTGGCTGCCTGAAGTAAGGGCAGAACTTAGAGCAACACCGTTACCATGGAAACTGATGGCACCTACGTCCTAAGTCGGATAGCGAAACCAAAGTTCAGATTCTACAATAAATTGCAGGAAAAGTCACAAAATTTGGTGAATACTGCTTGAATAACGGCAGTTATTCACAACTGAAATCAGCGCGACCATTCCTGCCCCCCCCTTGTAAAATGGGTTTAAGTCCTATTTACTTCTAGTTGAGACGGGGATTAACTGCGGTTCAAGCATGCTAATAATGCCGTTGAATTTGAAGGAAGAAATTCTGATGATCTTGACATTCATTTGTAATTGTTGACTTAACAGTTTTTGTTTTGGTGGGAGCTTGGCTGACAAATCGCGAAAATGAAATGACTCGATTTCTGCAATTCGTGAAAATCGCCCAAATTTAATGATGAAATGTCCTAAACTCGATCATTGAAGTCTGGAGCCACATGTTTAAGTGTGATAAGGTAAAAAAAAGGTGTTGAACGCTTTGGTTGTTCAACTTTATTTTTCCAAAAAGCATGCTTGTTCAAATAAAGCCTGGTTTCCATATAATCGTCCGGATCGCCCCGATCCACTGCCTCATAATTGGCAGCTGGTTCATTTCTCCTGCACTATTTTTGAGAAATCTATTCATTTGGTCAGCGAGTGTAAAGGTAAAACTATGTTCTAATAGCAGTATCAATTGGCGATCGATGGTTGCGACCGCCAAAGCAAGTTCGTATTTAAGTCGGAAGACTGTCTTCTGACCTCTTCAGTTCAGTAATTTTATTCAGGTAGTCATAAAAGGAACCTAGTGCCAATATTCATGGTAGAGTTTTAAAATGTACTCAACTATTAGTGTTGGAAACTAGAAACGCTATATTCACCGAGCGAGAGAGCTGTCAATGATACAACACGTGCACTGGAAAGCCTGGTTTTCACTAGCGACGCAAGCACAAGCACAAACGCAAGCACAAGGGAGTGAAAACGAAACAAACGATTTTTAGATTTTAATACATGCATAATGATACGATTGCCACAGCAGAGTGGAAAAACGGTCTTCCTCTGATTCTGGAATTTCGTGTTAAGGACATTATCTATACGTTACTTGTTAAGTTACATCAACTTAATGTCCTCCGCTGTTGTCCTTGCGTTTGTGTTTCGTTTTCACTGACACAGTGGAACACAAGCACTAGCGCAAGCACAAGAAAAAAGGAAATTTTTTGTTTCCTTGCGCTTATTCTTGCGCTTGTGCTTATCATTGTGTTGGGTGGTTTCCACGATGAAATAAGGTCTGTTTGTGCTTGTACTTGCGTTGCTAGTGAAAACCAGGCTGAATTCTCAACGACGAGTCAAACCATTAAGGTCGAAACAAATAAAAAAAATTACATAAAACGGCTGTATTCAGGTAAAGGTTTGTATTAGAAGTATTAGGTTATGTTTTTGGACTTTTACTACTATCTCCGTGAAAGAAAGTGAGATATACAATATCGTTCATACTGTCTAGCACAATACAAAATCGTTGTTGCACAAAACTCGAATTTACTTTAAGTGGCTAGAAGCGAGGTACAAATAATCGACTGGCCTTGGGTGTGACCTCAATTACTACTTATATATGAACGAAGTAGGAACTGCAGATGTTTTTGGTTGCGAAATAAATGCTAAAAATCTAAACAGTGTCTTTCCACAGCTTCGAGCGTAATGTTTACTGATCCAAACATCGCGAATGCACATTTCACCATAATTATATGCAATACAATTTTCTTGTCAAAGATAGAAATTCCTTCGTGGTGCAGCTCATAAGTTTTGGTAATTCAAAGCGAAAACTTATTCGCTGCGTCACGAGGGAATTCTGTTTTTTATTGCATATAATTATTTCTACCCAAACTTATGCGCTGTGCCACGAAGGAATTCTATGTTTGACAAGGAAATGTTATTGCATATAATTATTATGACACAAACAAGACCCAGCCGTGCAGTCGCCACGTTCGGGTAGTAAACATTTCGCCCGAAGCTGCGGAGACACCGTTTAATTTTTTTAGCTATGATTTCATAACCACAAAACATCTGCGATTCTTACTTCACACACTCTTAGTTAAGTTAATGGAGTGTCACAAAAGACATTTGAGTCAACGAAAAGAAAAAGCTATCACACCATTTTTTTTTCATTGACTCGTGACTAAAGACACACTGACTCGTAGAATAACAGTTCTCGACTGTTCAACTTTAACAGTTATCCCTTAAACTGTACAGTCTAACCAATAATCTTCAAGTATGAGAGGTAAATGGTGATGACAAATAAAATATATAAATATAGTTAGTACCGAATCCGTGCAAGTTCAACGTTTTGCCGAATAGTTTGCAGCTTCAACATTACAATGGCACATGGGAGGAGAACAAAACGCCAGTTCACTGTGGCAACTCAAATTTTAACAGTGACTTATCATTAGCGAAGCCATTTCAGAAAAGTAAAAAGAACGGGGGAGCCATCCCCTTTACCACGAAAGCATTGCTATAAATACTGATTTTACACGAATAAATACTACATAGTCATTAGCGGGTACAAATTATGGCGTGATTCGGATAATACATTTTCCTAACAGCATTTTTCTTTGACCAGATAAAGTAATGGGCATTAGGCAAAAAACAGAATCTTTCGCAAAACTCAATGAAGGACTGCGCAAACTTCCGTTAGAGCACCGCCTATGACATTTACATAGTTAGAATTTCGAAATGTAGCACCATGGGCATCTGTCAGAGTAACTGAAACATGAACGAGTGCTGTGGTCTTAGCTGTTCTAACGACGCGTGTATATTTTCCCTTTGTGTGGCAAGGATTTCTTGATCGGATACCCATTGGCAGTTTCGTTCGTAGTGCTCCTTTACTCTAGGATTCTAGGAGTACTCGAAGAATACTCGGTACTCGTTGTGACCATGACTCGACCATGTTCTACCTTAACATAATTAAGTGGCACGCACTCTTATGAACTTTATTTCGACCATGTAGTTCTACCTTGGCATAACATTAGTGCCGCACACTCTCATGAGCCATATCTTGACCTTTCAGTATTTATTTACAAGATTTGCCGTCTTCGGCAGGGACTTCCCATAGAGACTAGACTCCACTAACGGGGCCCCTGTGGTGAGATGACATTACAGGCCATAACACCGGCATTAGCCTACTCTTATCGACCGAAATCCGTGGGTTCTTCAGTGAAGTTCCCCGATAGAACGTCGCGAGAATAGACCGACGGTTTAACGTCCCTGTCCAAGGTCACAATGTTAGTGACACACATGATTACGAGCCATATCTCCACCATGTTATTGTACTTTAGCACCCTCCTCTGAGCCAAAACTGCTCTCTGTCGGTCCTGCTCGTTCTGAAGCTTGCCCTTCTTGCACGAATTCAGCTCTTGTATTAAGACAAGGATATCTTAGCGGTATCTGCGTTTTGGGATCCAAAAACGGTTGGTTGAGCGAAGGCGAAACAGTAAAAGTTTCTACTACTGGGTCGGAACATGCTTGAAACTCGCCAATGCGTTTGGAAAGTTGTTCCAGTGCTAAAAGGTGTAGCGGAGTCGATTTACTTTGTTCTTCAAGGCGTTCTGCTGCGGTTAAAGCCAGGTTAGTTTGTTCCAACTCTCCCACTTTCTCTGATAACCGCCGGAGGGCCGAGATAGCCTGTGAACCAGTTTCTTCTTTCCTAAACTCCCGAGTATCCGTACTCGCAGCAAACTGTTTGGTAGTTTTCTGGGAAACTACTGAAGAGCACTCGGTGGAGCTTACAGAATTTGTTTGAGAAGATTGCAAATCATCCGTGAGGGGACCAATGAAATGGTAACTACCATGATCTTGAACTAGCTTTTGTACCGTTAGGAATGATTGATTGGTACTGGTAGAGCGATGAGGGGCGGCAGGTCGAGGGGAAATGGGCACGAACCTGGATGGCTCTCGGGGAACTGTGGTGGAGATGAGTTGGACCTGCGGGGCAGCTTTTCGTTGAGCCTGCTGTACACTTTGACCAGCTGTGACACCGTCAGGTTTTGTGCGCGAAGTTTTTTGGGACGTTTGAACTGGACTGACTTTTGGTAACAGCGACCTTACAGGCTGGAGACGTTGAACTGGAACATACACAACGGTGACTCTGGAAGGCATGTGGATCCTACCTCCTGTGTGCTTTGTCGATACTCCACTCATGCTGCTCAACTGGTCTGAGGTCACACCTTGTAGATTAGCTGTCAATGCTGCTTCTGGCTGTTTTTGAGTTTTGTCACGACTCGTGCTCTCCGAGACCTGTGACTGAACATCCAACAAAGATTGAAGGCCTGTAGCATCCTGGGGACGCAAAATGATTGAACCCTTCTTGTCAACAGGAAGTTCTGCTATTTGTAACCCTGGGTGGGTTTTCTCCACGTGCGCTCTGAAGCTGCTGTACTGCGTAAACACACGACAATGACGACATAAGGCACACCTGTAACTCGGTTCATTTCGTTTTTCGTCTTGCTTATTGCAGTGTTTCCGCAGTAAGTGATCCTGCAGGCATTTGGGATACTTGAACACTTGATGGCATGAATCACATTTGTGTTCCCCTATCTTCCCTCTTTCTGTTCTTTCGGTCTTGTTTTCATTAGCTCGGTCAAGTGTTCGCTTCACACATTTCTTACGGTGACTGAGGATTCCTCGTCTTGAAACAAGTTTCTATAACAAACAAAAGTAAATACGAAAATCCACATCAACGTTCACATCCTAAAATCTTGAACGGATCCCCGAAAAAAAGAGGACTGTTTCGTATAAAATAATTATTTGATAAAGCAGTTCTAAAACAAAACATTTGTATACACTATTTTGTAACAAAAAAACGAAACTATTTGGTCCTAGTTATATTTTGAAAGGCACACAAGCCCGCAAAAACAAGTGCTGTTTGGGGAAAGGGGTGAGGTTGTGTTGATGTTTTTACCGGTGATCATGTGTTTCAAGTGCTATTTGGCAAAAGAACAACAAGAACACTTTATATAGTAAGAGTTCATAAATAAACTTGAAAAACGAGCACATTTTTGTGTTTGCCGGAACAACCATCTGCCAACCATCTTTATCAGCACTATAATCTAAGGAACCACCACATTCTTTATTACCGGAAATTAACTCGACAAGATATAGTCTATATTTCCAAAAGTAATTGCGCCAAAAACAAAGAACTCGCTTCAATATTATATTTAAGTAAGAGCCATGGCCGAAAGGAAGGATTTTATAAAACAGATTCTATTTTTTAGTATAATCGCACGGTAGGTTTTATCGGGAATTGCGCTAGTGTAGTTTTTAAAAGACGGTAGTTTCTTACGATCTTTGTACCCAAGTATTTACTTTTATATTTAATACTGTATTTTAACCACAGTTTCGACGCCACTGTACGTACAAGAAATTGCACGTGTCTGCCTACGTTGCCTCGAATTTGTGACTAAACATTTGGCCAATTAAAGGGAGTAATGTTAGCCAATCAAAATGCATAACAAATAAAGCGTTCGAAAAACAGAAAACATCGATGCAGAACTAATAACATACAACCTTGACACAGTCAAAGAGAAAATTTCATATTGCAAAAACTTGGATCGGGGGAAAGACGATCGAGGGGAAAGGCGGCAAACATTTTTTTAACATGGAAAATTAAGGTGCGGAGGATCCGTAAACCTAAGAACTAAAAACAGTGGCTTCTTCAAGTGGAGTAATTCTAAACTAAAATCTTTAATACAGGTGCACCAAACAGAGTACGTTTTGATGTTATGTTACATTTATGACTCTACGGAATAACCACAATACTGACTCAACAACAATAACAGCAACAACATACCGAATTTCACCTCAAACTGAGTTGTATTTTAAAGTATCAATTATACCGAGACAGATATGTATAACAGCTGCTGGTTACCAGGAATAAGCACAGGGGATTTTCTAAATTCACACGGCTTAAGGTTCAAAATGGCGGACAGCCAAAAACTAACACTCATAAGCAATTTGAGGCAATTTTGTTTTTCGAACAACCTCTCCAACTCCCTATGCGTACTTGTGAAAAATATTATTACGGCAAAGAAATAATGCTATGACAGACCTTTCCACAGAGATCACACGTCTGCATTCTGTCTTTCTTTTCCTTGTGAGTGCTCAAGTGCACTCTGTAATTGGAACTCTGTACGAAGGACTTGTTGCAGATGTGGCACTTGTATGGCTTCTGTCCCTCGTGCATCAGAATGTGCTGCTTCAGGGTTGAACGATGTGTGAACTTCTTGTCACAGTGTGGGCAACTTTTGACAAACGTAAGAGTAATTAGTACCCAAGAAAAGCCGAGTCTGCCAACTCAATGTTCTTGTGCATTACCACTATTTTGTGGGTCGACTGCTATGCGATTTCGGTTTTAGCTTCCGTCAGTCAAACACAACAGACAGGCTGACACGTGTGTGAAGACAAAAGCAAAAACAGCGATCCAGAGGTCTACAGACATGTTCATTATGTTTTTGAGGAAATGCTTAATAAAAGCAACTGATTGTCTTTTGCGCCTTGCATTTTGGGGAGGTATGTAAAACTATCCAAACGATAAGCCATTCACAAGCAAAAATTACTCTTACTTTCCACTGCGAAAAGCCCAAACTAAGTTTCGTTTTAACTTTGCTTGGCTTATTTGAACTGAAGAACAACTTAGCTATTTTTTCGTAGTGTTTGAAAGTGTTAAAATAAGTTTTAACTACAGTTTTTGTTGCCCTACTTAAATCCCAAAATACAACGATTGTGCGTAATTTAAAACTGTATTACAACTCACCCTGCCTCAAAAAGATTTCAGTCACAAAATTATCGGAACTTTTGGAAAACATCTAATTCACGTTACTTCCAAATTGAAGTATTGAAACTTCTGGAGGGTGTGTGAGAAAATACAAAGCGACTGTGACATCATCCTTGTGAAAATAGGGCAACCAAATGAACAAACACTTTATTGCGTTCAAATGAGTGGAATGTTTCTTTTATCAGCTAAGGATTATGGTTGTAACTCTAAACTATGCTCACCTGTGTGGGCGTAGCCCAGTGTGCATGTTGCGGTGCTCGCTCAAGTTGTTGGAGTAACTGAAAGATTTCTGACATATGTCACATGTGTAAGGCTTTTCTCCAGTGTGCCTCCGCACATGGTATTGATAGTGTCCTTGCATGTGAAACGATTTAGGGCAATACTCACACTTGTATGGTTTTTCACCTGCATTGAAGAATCATACGTTGAGTGCCATTTAAATGCAGTTTCACGTTAAAGTAGAGCGTGCAAATTTACCAAACTATTTCACTGGGATTCACTTCCTCTGAACCACTCAGTGTGTTTACGCTGATATAGCAATCACTGTTACTGGTCACAGGGAATTTCTGCCGCCACTAGTTGTGGTAAATGTTTAACTTGTTGGTAATGGTGTCGGTATGGTGTTGTAAGCAACATTGGCAAACGTTGCTACTGAGATTCCTGCTTGTGTTAGTTATTCAGCATTAAAGGTCCATGCTTTGTACGAACTCAAAGTGAATACAAACACCGTTGCCACTACTAATAAAGGTCTTCAAAGCCCATTTGCACCCAAGAAGCTTTGCGAGCATGGTTGAATTACTTTCCTGAGATCCAATAAATTTAGGATAGAAATTGTCTTTTAGCACCTGAGTTTTTTCAGGGTCTCCACGGGACTTGAAAGTACTAAAGACATTAAAATGTCCCTAAATGTCAAATTACAAAGTTTTCTTTTTGATAATCTTTAACTTTTAAAAAGATGTCCTTGAGATCTGTTGTTGGGTACTTTTGAATTTCTAAGAAGGGGCACTGGAGAGCTTTGAACACTGTAAGGTCTTAAAGTCATCAAGAAGAAAATCATTATACAGCATTTCAGAGAAAGAAGAATTTAGCATTTCTAGAGATTTCAACAGTAACCCTGACTCACCAGTGTGTTTTCTCATATGAACCTTCAAATTTCCTGGTGCTGAAAACTCGTGCTGACAAACCGGACACTTGTGTTCTTTCTTTCCTTTAAAAATACATGTACAGTTACAGCAATAATTAGAGGTGGTACTGGCAAAATATATACCACATCATAACAGTAACCAATATGTAGTCCACTGCTAACCAACCAAACAATATAGAGCCGGGTTTAAAATTCTGTATAGTAAACAACATTTAAGTTCTCAGGAATTAGTGAAAAATACCACAAGTGTTTGATGAAAATGGCGTCGAATACCATAAGAGCGAAGCACAATTGGCGTTTATCACTTTCATCTAACACAAGTGGTGTTATTGGCCAATTATTCGAAAAGTTCTTAAAAATGGTGTTTCCTTCTAATACCACAGCTACAGAAAATTACGGACTTTTTCGAAATTCCCGGTCATTTCCGAAGATTTTCAAAAAATTTCAAAAATTTTTCAAAAATTTTTCAGACATTTCTGAACACTTTCCGAAGACTTCTGAAAACTTTCAAAGAAATTTCGAAGACTTAGCACGATTTAACGATGGTTTTCCGAAGATTTTCCAACATTTTCTGAAGATTTCCGAACCTTATTGAAAGGTTTCCAAACATTCCAGAAGACTTTTCAACTGCTTCTGAAAACTTTTGAGAACTTTCCATTTTCGATCATTTCCAAATTTTTTCAAGTAAATGAAGTTCCTAGATGACAGTGCCAATTTAGGTTTTAACTACAGGTGTGTTATTAAGGATTTAACTTCAACACAAGAGAGCAATTTAACCCTTTCAGCTCAAGCCAATTTATCAACATCCATCTTCCCTTACAGTTTTAACACAAAAAAGGGGTTTTGTTAAGACGGTTAAGATATTGATCACCTGCAGTAAACTCTCCAAGTTGAATTGCATATTTCTACAAAATTGTTTAAAAGGAAAGCATGGCATCCAGTTAAGAGAATTTAGCAATATAATGATAACGTGTTTGGGGCTGAAAGGGTTACGTCTTGACATTTTTGCCTATTTTAACATGCTTTTTTCCGTAGTATGACTACAGCAGACTTGACATATCAAAATTTAAATATAAGGATCGACTTTGTCTGTTATACACAGGCCCGTAGGCAGGATTTTTGTTGGGGGGAGGGTGCAAATTTCGTAAACTCGGATTCTTAAGAGCCAAATTTATGGGACAAACACACTAATGGCCTTTTTTTAGTCGTTTCAATTTGTGCTACCACCAACTGTTACAATAAACTAGTTCGGGCTTCTTCATCGTCTTATTAAACCTCCAAATGTGGACTTTTTTGGGTCTGTGGGGGGTGCGTACACACCCCGTCCACCCCCTGCCTACGGACCTGAGACGTGTTTATTATGGACTCTCTCTGTGGGAAGCAAGTTGTATTGTTATACTGTCACAATGCCAACAATGACAGCATCAAAAATTTGCTGACAGCAATGTACATGTAGTTGCCATACCAGTACACACCTGTGTGCAGCCAGTTGTGCCACTTCAGTTCCTTTCTGGAGTTGAACGATTTGGGGCACAAGGGGCACTTAAAGCGCTTGTTTCCCGTGTGTTTTGTGGAATGCTTCTTCAGGTCCCAATGGAACGAGAAGCTTTTATTGCAGACAGAACACTTGTATGGTTTAAAGTCTGTGTGCACAATCCAGTGTCGTTTCAGGTGACTAGAACTACAAAAATCCTTCCCACACCGATCACAAGGCCATCGCAAACCTTTTTCCGTTCTTAAGGGAGACACTGCGCCTGATATGGATAAAAAATGATTACATGGTTATTTTTTACTGAGTCAATGTTATCTGAGACATTTCATTCAAATTGCTCAATGTGTGGTTCAATTAATTGAACTTAAAAGCCCGATTATAAATACATTTCAAAGTGATTACTGTAATACATATTTTTTATCATTCTGTGAATACCAGTTCTTAAGATACAGGTACTTTAGAATGAGAATAAATAAACAAATCTCTTGACGTCTTTTTCCATTGTAACAGTCCATTTTATGTCATGTAGTTTTGTTTGCCAGTAGGTGGAAATGTTTTGCAGCACTTAAAAGTTGCAGATCATCCAAGGGTTTTCAGTACAATTTCTTTTTATCAGTCATCAAAAATTGTAGAAAAAGTCAAACATACTAGCTGTTTCAAAAAGGTTGTCTTGATGTATTCATGCGTACCCATGTAGACTGAAGAGAACCATGAGTTGTCAAAATCAAAGGAAAATGTAAGTTTCTGCATCTACACCAAGCCATCAAACAAAATTTTGCAAGTGGAACTTTAGCTTAAAAATCGTCATTTTTTTTGAGAAACTAAAGACTTCTTCAGACCAACAGCAAAGAATAATATTGAAAATTTAAGAACTTTTTAAACGATGAATCAATCAAAATATAACTTCAAACCTGAGGATCTGTACATGGTCCAGTTATAAAGCAAAGCAACCAATAGGCACAGCTATTATCACTAACAATACTTGCCAATGTCAAAGTTGAAGAGCCCTGGGTCAAAGTGGATCTCTTCTGAACTGTTAGAGTCTGGCTCTGGCTGAATTTCTTTATCTGTTGGTAGAGACACCATCTGTGTGCCACAAACACCTTCCCTTGTTACAACTGGCACTGTACCCCCTGAACTGGTAATGTCCTCACTAAGCCTGCATATACTTGGACTATGATCCACACTTGAATCAGGCACTGCATGGGACATCTCGGCATGCTGCACGGGAGCATCGAGGGGCCTTTTTTGTAGCCCTGTAGGAGCACTTTTTTTATTTTGAGTCATAGGGATTTCCAAATCAACTGGATGATGAAACCACTGGCTTTGTTCTGGTTCGTTCATTGAGGAAGACTGAAATGTTGCACATTGATCTTGATGTGATACATTTTGAGGGTATTTCTGTCGAAGAGGTAAACTATTGTAATAGCAGCCTCCACTGCTTGGGCTCATGATAGCTTGATAATTCTCTCTGTTGACAGATGACTGCTCTAATGGTTGCAGGTTTTCTACAGAGAAAAAAGTTGAAAACCTTCTGCTTTCTAAATAAAACAATTTAAAGGAACTAAACAAAAACTAACTCGTACTCACTAGTCAGTTACAAGTGAAAGGGCAGGTAAGAATTTTTACTCACTCAGTACAGTGTAGTGTCACCCTAAATAATTAACCATATTCAGACTGGGAGGTGGCAGTGTGTCCACGCCAACTTTGAATGCTTGTAATTATCAGAGTACTTAATTAAAATTTAAGCAATCTAAATTTTATTGGACTTTTGCTCAAATTTGTTGGCAACATGAGGGGTAGCAAATGGTCAATGCCAGTATGGCCAATTTTTTGGCAAGTGCATTCTAAGCACTTTTAGGGAGCTGCAAGCACCAAGCATTTCGTTAAAATATTATGTGAGCATAAAGTATGTTGCAGAACCGTTCTGAAAGCAATAAGCAAAGAACAATAGGTTTGTAAGATGTGATTATAAGCCTCATTATACTGGACCACAAGTGGTCCCAATGCGGGTGTGAAATAGTTAACTTTGTATTCTTGATTCAGCTCCAATGTGCAAAGCAATTAAAAAAAAGTTGTGCTTTTTTGTATGATAAAATATATAATGCTATTTTAAACCCATACTGCGATGCCTGCAGTCTGGCCAGTACAATGATGCTAATTTGTTGCAATCTAGGCCTATAACTTACAGTAGCAAGGCATCTATAACTTTTGATGCATTCAGAAGTGACTGGTTGTGACAGTGCTATCACAAACTCTGCCAATAAGAACTAATAAACTAGTTTGATTACGCATGCAATTCATACATGGATTGTATATTGTATTACAAAGCCATGTGGCAATTAAAAGGCATTTAGCATGTCCAGAGATGTCTTAATTTAAGTATACTATGTACATGACTGACATGTGTACCTGAAGTTTTCTTACCTTTTGTATAAGATTTTGCAGTTATTAGCATGACCAGTGATAAAAAGAAAAAGCAGGCACTTGAGCATAAATTTACTAAGCTTCAAAATGAGCATTAGAGCAATTCTATCAAAACATTGAGCACTGCCAAAATTTGTGCACAGCATGTTAGATAGGAGTCACTTGGGACCTGCACCATTATCTTTACTTCTACAAAGTACTTAATATAAAGATCATTACTTAAATTGCAAAACAAAAATATATTTCACACAAGGTGAATGAGGAGAGACAAATGCTTGCTTGGTACCTTGAACAAGAAGATCATAGCTGTGGTGATTAAGAGATGTGCTGTCAAATGTCACCAGGCATGGCACACTGTTAGTGATGCGTGGTTTCACACCCAGGAGAATGCCACTGTTGCTCTCATCAGATGCGTAAATAAGTTTCAACAAGCCCAATGTTACTCCACGCTCTGCCTTAAACACTGCCACATTATTATGGAACAGGGAGATCTGAAGGTTACAAATTGAGTGAATTAGTTTTAAGCTCCCTACCCAAAACATATACAATGTGAGGGACTAACCATTTATTATGGAAAAAGTCAAAGCATTTGAATTCAATCTGACCAACCATCTTAAATTTGCATGTTTAGGGTACATTAAAACATAATATTATTTTAATATTTTAAAATTTTTAGATTTAAGCTTTGGCCAAAAGGGGGAGAGTCAATGCAAGTTAGTGCAAGTTTCAATCTTCAAACTTATATGTACATGTACAAGTGCTCAACTTGTATTATGATTGATGATGATCATGATTTGAGCACGATGAGCATGCTCCAAGCCAGTGCAAGTCTATAAAAGTCAGTGGAAGTCATTGCAAGTTTGTTGCAAGTTGTGCACAAGTTTAAAACTTACACTGAATTGCACATATGTTTGGTCAAGGTTTAAACTTGATACATGACCCCTTTAACTGGAAGCTTTTTAACATCAAAGGGTTTGATGCCCCCCTCCCCCCCCCCCCCCATGTTGAGGTTTCAAGGCGATCGAGGCGTGCAGACAACAACTTGTAAACACTGTAAACATGTTTTTATTCCTACCGCATGTATCTGCTGTATTTTAGGAATAAGCCTGTGGCTTAAACTCTACTGTAACAATTGTTTCTTTGTGCTGTATTATATTGTATTCAGAGGAATTAAATTGAAAATCGGAACTGACTTGTAAATGACATGTAGTGGATGTACAACGTTTGAAAAGAGCAGCTTCGAAGTGTTTGCTTGACGCTAACTTATGGATATTATTCCATTTCAAATAAATATCAAAGAAAAACTGAAACATCAGCTCAAAGCACTTCATGTAACTAGCGATCACGTCAAACAAGCACCGTACTAGAAGTCTGCTGACTATAGATGAGATCTAAATATAGTACATTAAAACGTCAAGTTGGATCGGAGTACTGATCATCAACAGATTTCACAAGTTTGCTACAAATCACTTTGCGTTGCAAAGGAGAAAAAAGAAATTAGACGACAAAATTGTCCAATTCCAATGCTGTCTCTGGAGATATTGATTGGAATAATGCCTACCTCATCACTCGCAGTAACATCACTCCCATTCATCGATCGGGTTGTTTTTTCCGCCATCTTTAATCTGGATTGCATGATGCGTATTGTTTTGGTTCGACGGGGGGGGGGGTGACTGAGAATGATTGCCTGCTCGAACTGTTTTGACGTCACATGAATGCATGCGTGTGCGGGATGACAAAAAAAACCTTTCAGGTGTTTGTTTTCAACCTTCGGTGCCATTTCTGAAAGCAAAATGTTTTCGTCACCATACCGCACAATCTGCTTGTATAAGTTTGATATAAGGGGTTTTAGGTGGGTTTAAAAACGGCCGGCGGAGGGGGGAGGGGTGAGTTGAGGGCGGGAGGCTTCTGAATGGTATGAAATGGGAAGTTGCTACCCGAGAAATCAATTGAAACTTACTAACATACCATGCCGTATAGTGCTGTTAAATACTCTTTAAGAAGAACAGCAATAGACTGGTAGAAATGCCTGTAATGCTGTTTTAGAATCTGTAGCATGATTGAAATTCCTCATTTTCAAATTGAAGTTGTGGTATTTTAATATAAAGAAACACGGGAAAAGGGGTACTTGTATATGGGATCTTGTATCCGGGAAGGCTAGCTTGTGGCGGGTCCGACCCACATTTGAATATCAAAACTCGCCGATTCGCCTGTCAAGTAAAAAACCGTGACTGGATTACGATTTTGTATTTCTTACCAAATCTGTCAAATCTGATTGCTCCATGCCCCCAAACTTCATTTTTAATTAATTATAAGTTTCAGAACATAAAAGATTGCCATTTTGTGCCGCTAGCCGCCGTCAGGTTTCAGAACACTGATAAACATAAACATGATGAAACATGCATTGCACATGCCCATAATTATCAGAAAAAGAACAGAAAGAATACAAGGCACAGCTGTTACAAATGCCGATTTCGGGAAAGAGATTACTTGCCATGCGCGATTTTATTTCATTTTAATGATGCATCTTAAGCTTGTTGACATATTTGTTAGCGCTCGCTGCAAGATTTCGCAATCGAAGCACTTTGTAACCAAAAATCCAGTGACAATTTTGGAAATTAATTCTGTACGAATTTGTTGACCTTATAGCCTCGATTATTGGATATTAGGGTTCTACAAAGACTATTGTAAGACAAAACGTCTCGACGTTTCGATATTTCGACCAGAAGAGGTCGACTGGCAAATGTATTTGTAAATAGTTTCTTTCAAGCGACCTTTTTAAAGAAAGAGGCTTCGTATCGTCCTATGGGAACATACCGTTGGTCATATTGAGGTAAACCGCGCGTCTATTTTGCACACTCGATTCTCCCAGTTTTCCGCTAGAACATCTCCGTGACGAATATATGGCGCCATTGAGACACGACTCGCCGTTGTTTTTGCAAATATTTTCTTTCAAGTGACTTTTTTACAAAAAAGGTCTTCGTATCGTCCCATGGGAATATGTTGTTAATCCTAATGTAGTATACCTGCCAACTCTCACGCCTTAGGCGTGAGTCTCACGCCTGCGGGTTGAAAAGTTCGACCTCACGCCGGCTCACGCTTGCGACCCAAATTCTCACGCCTGATTGATTAATGTGAGGTGTTGTCGCCTTGCTTGACA
>JAOBYE010147665.1:0-10570 GCA_025403585.1 Parazoanthus swiftii | reverse complement strand
TATAGGGACCTGACTCCCTTGTAGGAACCTGACTTAACCTATATAGGGACCTGACTCCCTTGTAGGAACCTGACTTACCCTATATAGGGACCTGACTCCCTTGTAGGAACCTGACTTACCCTATAAAGGGACCTGACTCCCTTGTAGGAACCTGACTTACCCTATAAAGGGACCTGACTACCTTGTAGGGACCTGACTACCTTGTAGGTATAGGAGGATCTGACTACCTTGTAGGGACGTGACCTACCCTGTAGGGACCCAACTACCTTGCGGGAACCTGACTTACCCTACAAAGGAACCTGACTACTTTGTAGGAACCTGACTTAACCTATAGGGACCTGACTACCCTGTAGGGACCTGACTTACCCTATAGGGACCCGACTACCCTGTAGGGATCCGACTTACCCCATAGGGACCTGACTATCTTGTAGGGACCTGACTTACCCTATAGGGACCTGACTACCTTGTAGGGACCTGACTTACCCTATAGGGACCTGACTACCTTGTAGGAACCTGACTTACCCTATAGGGACCTGACTACCTTCTAGGAACCTGACTTACCCTATAGGGACCTGACTACCTTTTAGGGACCTGACTTACCCTATAGGGACCTGACTACCTTGTAGGAACCTGACGTACCCTATAGGGACCTAACTACCTTGTAGGAACCTGACTTACCCTATAGGGACCTGACTACCTTGTAGGGACCTGACGTACCCTATAGGGACCTGACTACCTTGTAGGAACCTGACTTACCCTATAGGGACCTGGCTACCTTGTAGGAACCTAGGGACCTGACTACCTTGTAGGGACCTGACTTACCCTATAGGGACCTGACTACCTTGTAGGGACCTGACTTACCCTATAGGGACCTGACTACCTTTCAGGGACCTGACTTACCCTATAGGCACCTGACTACCTTTTAGGGACCTGACCATCAGACACACCCTGGAGAGCAATCAATTCGCAAATATTAACCGTCCTGGACTAGAAACAAAGCACAAAACAAGGATAAAAATACGTGCACCATTCAGTGGTTTGTATTCAGTGGAATGAACTTGTTTTGCAATCGATTCTGTCAATATGGTAATGGAAGAAGTCTTGGAAAGTCATGGAATTTCACAAGGTCGAAAGAGTACGAATCCTTAGTAAACTGTGGGTAACCTGCTAGCGTTGCAATTTTACGTTGACACAACAAATCTTTATTGCTTTTAGATGGTTGAAAAGTACGTTCAAAACACTCATGCGAAAACTCATCTCGGATACACTATGACAGTTCTGGACGTGTTTGACGTAAAACATAAAAAACTTGGCTTCAAGGATGTTGGTAACAGGCAAGTACTATTGGTTGATTCGTGTCCTCTCTTTATTCCTGTGCTATAAGCAGACCAACAATAGTTTAAACAGTTACAGGAAGTGTGCTTTTAGACCTTCACAATACAAGTCATCATTTTTAACTTGTCACCAAACGTTTCCCTCAAACGCTGCAAAGAAGCGACAGTTGCTTGGTCTTGTTTATTCAAGATAGTTACTGTTGATGACATCATCAGCAGCAGTAGTGACGTCATCATTCAGTTGTTGTCATGCGGTAAAGTATCTTTGCTGTAAATCTCCACAGTTGGTAAGGCGGACATTTCTCTTTGTAAAACCGCAGTGATTCCAGCAATCATGAAAATTCACTCGTCTTTTCTTTTCTTTCACCGTCGTAATATAAACATCTCTTCTCTTTCAAATTTGCATGTTTTGCAGAATGCTACTATGGCATGGTTCTCGGCTTACCAACTGGGCCGGTATTCTCACCAAGGGACTTCGAATAGCACCGCCCGAAGCTCCAGTCACCGGGTATATGGTACGTCGGTCAGTTAAACATTTTGTTTTACATTACAAACATTTCTTCCCATCAGATGTCAAGTGGCACGATTGAAGTGGGCAGGGCAAGTCCCCTAGATTGAATAACGGACGTTACCAAAACCTGGAACGGCGAGCAGGGAAAGGGGAGCAGGGAACGGGGAACAGGGAACGTTCAATATGAGTTGGGGAACGGTCAATATTTACAGTATCTACAGCGATGCTTGACGTTCTTAGTTGTTCCAATCCTCCAGCCTTCGAAGAATTTGTAGATTCTCACACCTCCAAACTCATATTGACCGTTCCTCAACTCATATTGACCGTTCCCCGTTCCCGGTTTTAGTAACGTCCTTGAGTAACAATAACTCAGTTTCCACATTGTGCTGAGCACAATGCTGAAATTGAGCTCTAGATCTCTTGGAACTCGGCCACGACCTGCCACACCTGTGAAAACTGGCAAAAGCGAAGAATCCTGGAGGCGTTGGGAAATAATATTTGTTAAAAGACCCTCAACCGCGATGTTGGCGTGAAGCTTTCGCGGGAATGTTTACATCTTGCCCTCAAGGACAAAAAATCTTGAATATTTAGCCTTATTAACAAAGAAATAGAATTTTTAAATGCATCTTCCTGAACTTTTCCTTGTCCCTTTCCATCGATGCATGCTGGAGGCCAGTCGAAACGCTGGGACACTCAAAAGATTTTTAACCAGAGCAAAAATGTATAGATCTACTTTATATTTTGCACAACAATAATTCTGTTGTACTCTCTGTCAAATGCTACTTGTAACAGTGTAAAAGAAGAGGAGTAAAGATAAAATAGATCTAACATATATACTGCTGTCCAATCTGCTGATTGAAATCTTCTGATCTTTGCAGTTTGGAAAAGGCATTTACTTTGCTGACATGTCGTCAAAAAGTGCGAACTACTGCTTTGCAACAGCGTCAAAAAATGTCGGTCTCTTGCTGCTGAGTGAGGTATATGTTGGACCGGGGTGGGTCTCTATGCCCTTTTGTTGCAAATACCAAAGAAAGATAAAAACAAGAGAGAGGAAGAGAACCAAAGAGAAGGGAATGGAAAGGAGACGAGATAGAAAAAGTTTATACTTGTAAAGAAGGACAGGGAAAAGGGAGGGTGTAGGGGATAAATGGTAACTTGGAGTGGAGGGGAAGGGATGTGATGGATGGAAAACGAAGACCTGTTTGTGACGAATTTTCAGACGCTTGAAAGAAAAGGGGAAGGGGTTAATGATTGTGTTAATGAGACCATTAAAATATATTATAGATTAGACCGATGGCGACATATTCACGACCAATGATTTTCATTAGGACATCTTGTTGCAAGTCTCGCGTCAGTTTGTTTTCAAAGTACTGTATATGTTGAACGAAAAAATTCCTCTTTAGGTCAGTTGTCCACGATATGAAAAAAGGACACTGGAAAGGAAAGGGGCGGAAAGGTGCCAGTACACATATACACAATTACCAGAGGCTCCCGGGTAGAGGGGGAACAGAGAACAAACTCGTTCGGAATGGTGAACAAACTCCTTCCGAAGCGGTTGACAACACATCCTTTTTGAACACTCTTCCACTGGTTTTTATACATAGGCATTGTCCAAAACTGATTCCAAGCTCTAGTGGTCTGTACAGTGGAAGGCTGTGTATCGCATGGATAAAGCCGTATGGGAAAATCAAAGAACAAGATTTCTAGAATAAATTGAGACAGTCTTATGTAACAACTTTAAACACCGACCTTATCGAATCTTTCATGACCTCATCAAATACCAAAGTAATTAAACTGTTTTCTTACTTCACTTTTCAATGTATGAGGAACGAGCACACACTTCTACTTCAGAGGCTAGTTAATTCCATCTGATTACATACAATAAAATTTTACTTAGCAATTGGTATAAATATCATATGGCAGTCAACTATATGCTACTGTGAAAGTTCTTTTGTGCACTTTCGCACTATTAGCAGGCTTTGTTGTATGCAATTTAATGCCGATAAAGTATTTACAAACGCCAAATGTTTTTCTACGTTTTGGTTTCAGGTGTCACTGGGCAAAAGTCGTGAGATGCTTGCTGCAGATTACAATGCCGGCAACCTCCCAGTTGGATGCCACAGCGTGAAAGGAATGGGCAAACTGGCACCAAACCCAGAAGAAAACGTCACCTTGTGAGTATAAAACTTAAGTAATTGTCCGAGTAAGAACTAGGCAACCTATTGTTCGGCGACATTTAGCCTTCCCCATATTAGAATGTTTAGATTTTCATACTGGGAATACATTAGCTTACACCGAACATGTTTTTGAAATATAGTTTGTGGTCTTAATCGGATGACAGTTTCATTGACAAGGAGTAAAGTTGATACATACATACATAGCCCAGCTGCT
Organism: Parazoanthus swiftii; assembly: GCA_025403585.1. Taxonomy (NCBI): domain Eukaryota; kingdom Metazoa; phylum Cnidaria; class Anthozoa; order Zoantharia; family Parazoanthidae; genus Parazoanthus; species Parazoanthus swiftii. Next base: position 6,334 of record JAOBYE010147665.1, on the reverse strand, counting down.
AACAGTGTTTGTGTCGTTATTTTGTCACAGGCCTGACGGAGTAGAGGTTCCCTGTGGCAAGGCTATCGATACCGGGGTAACCAACCCCAGTGGGTATACGCTCAACTACAACGGTAAGTGCCGAGTTGACTTCGTTTAAAAAAAAAAGAAACGAGCTAGAGGCATTTTTACAAGATCAGTTTCAATCAAAGTACACCTTTTTTGTCATTTGCATAACTGTATATAGAAGGTCGCATTTAATCAGTTGACCACTCGTGCACTCTCAACTTCTTTGTTTTTGCCTTGTAAAACATGTTTATGTAAATTGATGCAAATATTCAGCAAAGTCAGTCAGGTGAAAGCTGCATGTTACTCTGACGAACAGAGTATTTTTCACTTTTTATTTTTGCTCAAAGGTGCCTCTCTTTTGCTAAGAGGCAACATCGTCGGAAACTTTTGTTTTCCTATCTTCGCTTTCTTTCGTCTTCTCCCGACGCCCTGGGTTTCCGAGGATGCTTCGAGACAGGCACTGTAAGAAAGTTGTTTGACCACAAAAATGGCGCACACAGCAAATGAGGATATCTTACATTGCAGAAGCAGCCGCCTTGCTTTTTTCGTAGCGGGTTTCTCTTACACCTAAGACGTTTTCTCAGGGAGGGAACCCACTGCAAAGTAAACAAGGCTGAACTGTATTGTTTACGATCCGGATGAAAATACTTCATGGACAAGCAAAAACCTATCTGTCGCTCCTATTATTTTTGGTGTTTTTGAGTTCTGTTATCTACCTTTACTTATCGCCTCAAGGGTAGATACTACAGATTTCTGCTAAGAGTACTTTCTTTGTAACTGTTGCAGAATATATCGTCTATGACCCTGCCCAGGTATGTAACGAGATGAAATTGCATGTTTTCGTTGTCTTGAAGGTCAAACTAACAGTGGGGCAGTTTTCATTTTAAAAAAAACTAAATATTCCCCTGCCTGTTCAGTAAAGTAAAGTATTAAGGGTAAACGCACTTCATTTACTAAGGGGAACACAATTACATTCATAGGACGAACTCTCTCATGTGACCCTCACCACAACACCGGGATTATCATACTCTTTTTGAGAAGTGTGTGGATTTAATCGGATAGGAAAACTTCAGTGACAAATAGTCCAAGTTTAAATGTAATTTAGGGTTGTTCATTTTTCTTAAGATAGATGGAAAAAATTTACAAAAGTAGACTGGTAAGTGATTCTTGTTTGAGCATTGAAGATATGAGTTTACATGTAGGGTATGTATAATTAAAAGACCTCTCTACAAGCGCAATAAATAGCAGTAGTAGTAGTGGGATTGGTAGAGAAGCAAGTGCTGATAATTATAAAACAAAGGAGTTGCTTGCTACACCAATTACATTCGTGGCTGGTAATTGCAATAGAAATGCGATTCTTTTTAAATGTTTTAAACCCATTTTAAAAACGAGTGAAATTAGAAAATGGGGTTTACCTCGGTGTAAGAACCTCATGACTGACGCCGTAGGGTTCACTGAGGGACAAATGTCACAGTGTGAGCAATGATGGCTGTTTCTATCGCCGAGGATTGGAGATGCGGTTCATACTTGCAGACATACTCTACAGAATGTATTTCAATTACGGGAGATGAATTAGCGTGCTTGACGTCTGAGGAACGTCAGTTTTATTGTCCTGAAATATTTAAATTAACTCCCATAACTAACTAGATTTTCCAGTCTATGAGTAGAAGAGTGCAACTTGTCAAATTTATCGCTCTTCATCACTGGTGACGTCAGTCGTGAGTTCGTACACCTACGTAGAGCCATTCAGAGACCATTTTGCGCTGGCGAGGTCTTTTGGGATGCTGTCGTACGATTAATTCGGTCCGGCGTTCCTAGCGCGGAACAACCGATCACCTGGAGCGTGTTTGTTTGTTTGCAGGTGAGGATGCGATTCCTGGTGAAAATTAAGTTTAATTACAAGTACTGACGGATGGAACCCCACGGGTGAGAAAGTGAACAGTCAGGGGATGCCAGCAGTCGCAACTGATCAAAAGCATTTCCATGCATAAGCCATTGCAGGAGGGTCTAGTGCAATCTATGGTAATTGTAACAGGATTTTCCGTCATGAAATCCTTCATGCTGGGCTCATTGCTGCTGCCAGATTTTAACATTTATTGCAGTACAACTGACACACTGTTGCACGAGTTTCAGTTATTGTTAGAAGAACTATTGCATAAGAGGTTTTATCAAAAAAAGTTGGTCTTATTTGAATTGTGTTCTCATGGAGTACCTGCTTGGCACACAGGAGAAGATAATGTATCTTTAGAGCATGAAGCGAGGGAAAGTTTCCACACATTAAAAGACAAGTAAACTAAACTCGATGTAATGTTGGAACCCAAAATTGTATACTTCATGTTGTCAAAACAGTGTATGCTTGATACCTGCTTGGAACACAAAGGAGTATATTGCTTGCGGCCGAGGGAAAATTTCCACAGACTGAAGCATACGCTTTACTGCATGGATGTGATGTTAGAAGCGGGTCAGTTCTTGCCTTAGTTGTATTCTTCCGTTGACGGTTGTTTTGTTATCTTTTTGTTCGTTGATTTTAATGGAAATTCTCGACGAGACAAGATGGTTCCAGTTCACCGGTACTAGCGGATGATACTGTGTAGTGGTATAGCAGAAGAAGCAATCACAAACTGCACTTCATGCCGCTGGGTTTATTTGTCTCTGATAGCTGGTTAAAAGTTGATTCAGACACGACAAAATTGTAGTTGTAATAAAGCGACCGTGTGCAATAAATTGCTTGTATAAGTACATCTCATTAATCACTTGTCCACCGCTATCTACTAAAAATATGGAGTGAGAAATTCTTGGGCAACGCTTGTGAAGTAAATATTAGTTGACAGAACTTGGTAACTGGTTGTGAAGCTCAACAAACTCCAAAAGGAGTGTACAACACTACTTTGCTTAGGTTGGACGAACAGTGATAAGGCACATTGCTTTGTTTAATGTGTGAGCCCAAACATTTTGAGTCACCCTCTACACTCTGAACGAGAGATGCCATTGGATAAAAATACAACATAAATAACCCCAACCTTTGGGATAATTCTAACCATCCGTTGACAAACATACAATGACTTATTGTGAGAACGTGATCAGCTATTATTAAATCCATTTTAAAGATCCAGTATGATCTTTCGTTCTGAGAGTAGAGCCTTGCTAAATATTTACTGGTTAGTTGTTCATATGCATTTCAATACCTTTTTTGTTTTGTGCACGTCAAGGTTAAAGAAAAAAAGAGATGAGAACAAAAACTTATAACAAAGAAACTGGCCAGTTTCATACACACTTCGCTTTATTAACCACGAGTGAAGTAAAGACATATAGTTGTTGAGGGTAACACATTTATTCTCCCATGTCGCCCTCGCCACAACACCGGGATTATCCAACTCCTTGCAAGAAACGTGCGAGTTCTTTTATATTCCATGAGATGGCAAGATCAACGGCTTAACATGCCAATCATGGTGGCGAAAGAAGGTCTTGCAAATTCAACTCTCGACCAGGCCGGGAACTGAATCCAGGACCGTCTGGGCGGAAGTCGGAAATCTTACCAACTGCGCTTACATTGCTCACACTTTGATGTCAAAGTAGATAAGTTCGCTCAACTAGTTCGGTTTTAAAGCTTGGTTTATACTTAACATGAGATAAGCTATGAGCATGAGAAATTGAAATAACAAAGGAAAGGACAAAGAAACACCAGTGTGAGCCTCCTTGTTGTCAATACACTTGGGCGTTCCTTTGTTTTATCGTTTGACGGAGTTTAAATGCCTGTTTGTATATACACTTCAATAATATGGGGAAATTTGCACGGAAATATAAATAAATTAAACATTTGAAGAATAGAGGTGTTTAATTACGGAGGTTTTAAGTGAGGGCTGGGATTTGGAGTTTATAACCGAATTAGGAATGATAGCCATCTTCGCATCTTTCTTGAGAGCTGTCGCGGCGCGAATAGCGGTTGCCCACAAAGCGCAGTGCCCATCTTTGGATCATCTCCATTTTATTGATGTTTTGCAGTGTGTAGGGGTCAAGGTTGGCCGAACAAGACTGAGATTTGTTATTTATTTGTTTATGCTTATCTCACTAGTGTGAACCAGGCTTAAAACTTTTGGGTTCTGCTACGAATTCGCGCGCAAAAGGCACGCGAGCATCATTCAAACTAGATGTTGTGCGTAAAGTATTTTAATACCCGGCCCCAATCCAAAAAGTTGACAGAAAAACAAAATCGTGGCTGGTACTATTTAACTTATTAGCTCAAAGTATCGTGCCTCAACTGCCATGCCAAAGCATGTTTTTTCTTGTCTTTCCTAGGAGGAACTTTGCTCTGTAGCTTAAAAGGGGTTTTCTTTCCATTTTGTGTTAACGTATGAGGTAATCTTGTTATGTCAGTTTCCGCAGAGGATTATTGGTAGACCAATAAACTGGAGTCACGGACTCGTCTTCATAGCAGACGATAAATAAAACTACTAATCATTACAATCACTGGTAATTCTCAGCTTAAAATAAATGTAGGGAAAAAAAAACTTATTAACTGGCGTCTTTAAGTTTGATCAGCGGTCTCGTTCACGTGACTTGAACACGATCTTCTCGAGTTGCATCATGGGAAACTCGACACCAACAGCAAGAATGAAAGCAACTGCATACGACACCACCAGAACTCCACAGAAATAGAAAACCTGAAAAAACGATTGGTAATAAGTACTGGCTTGTTAAAATGAAAAGAGGAATGTCGGGTTAACAAAAAATCAAACTTGAGAAAAATGTCAAAACTAAAATTTAAATCGCCTGAAGTCCGCGCTGTGCTTAAAATTGTCGAATATCAACTTCTCACGCTTTTGAAAACCTGACCCGCGCTTTCCATTTCTGGCATTAACAGAGTGCTAACACCAGGTTCAGTTGACTCAAAAAGCGCGAGAAAGGTCAATACGGACTAAGAGGGTGATTTCAAGAGGCCGCCACGAAAGTTGCGAGTGGTTACATGACATCGATATGAAAATGACAAGTGATCAATTAGGTTTGCATGCTCAAAACAACACGAATTCAGTCCGGTATGAGATCGTTTGGTAACATGGGAAAATCGAATTGAATCGGTCCGGAATCAATCGTTTCGTTCCAGCGGCCGGAATGAGTCGTGCCGGCCTTAATCGAGTTTCCGTACAGGTCTCATGTAAGGGAGCATTTATTTTTAAAAGGGGGGGGGGGGGGTGAGCTTGGGGAATCCCTCCGACAGGTCGTACAAAAGAACACCCCTCTCAAGTATGGTATCAAATTTGCAACCCAGCCCTAGGCTGTTGTTTAATATCTTGGCCCCCCTTTAATAATGGCGTAAAATTTCCAAGAATCCCTCTTTTGGGCAGTGTAAAAATGTGATGACCCATCCCCAGATTCCCCTGGCCCACCCCTTCTAGAAAATGCATGCTACCTAATCAGATAGAAGGGTTTGTATGGAGACTGGTCTGAACTCGTACCTGTCTAATTGTCCTCTGACACTAATAGTTTGTTAGAGATCAAAAACTGTTCTTCGGCCGAGGATCCTTTAATACACGCGTTTTTTTATTAATAAGAAGCAAGGGAGCACGCGAAACAGCTTGTTTCGAGGTCAACAAGGTTCGTCAGTTTGTCCGTTCGGCCGCCATCTTGTATTTCGCCGGAGCGGGAGCGTGGGCTTGAGTTTGAGAAAGTGAACCGCTGAATTAGTTATGTGTGGGCGCATGAAATTTGAATTTGAAAAGATAACGGAAGAAAAAGAGGAGGGGAGTGCAACGGATCGAGTTCTGCCCTGTGATGCGCGAAGACCGTTGCTGTGCACATTGGCCGTTGCCATGCACATGTAATTTATGAGAAGGTCTAAGTCCACTGATCTTCTCGCGCTACAAGGTAAATACTCATCCCAAAACAAATATTCCGAATAATTTGGTACAAAAATGAAATAAATATTCTCTTGAAAAAGCTCAAATTTCTTAATTATTACTACTCCCGTTGACATATTTGCCCGAAACGGCGTGAAAAATCAGCAGGGGAGGACTTCCAACATGGTTGATACACGATCACGTGGTATAAGTATGGCGTTCCGTTTCGGACAAAAATACCACAATAAAATAATTAGTTCAAAAATAATATTTTGTATCCAAAATATAGAAATTGTTTCCAAAATGAAAAAAAATGACGCCAGGTAAAAAAGACCTTTATTCAATATATCTTTTGTGTATTCAAACTAGAAAAATAAAAAAAGTGTTCCAAAAGTGTTGTGAAAAAAAAAATTAGTCGAGAGGAAGCGGAAGTCCAACCAAAGGCAAAAAAA
>JAOBYE010147554.1:0-18530 GCA_025403585.1 Parazoanthus swiftii | reverse complement strand
GCGCGCGGGGGGGGGGGGGAGAGGATGGCTTGGTAGGAGATTATGATACTCCATGCCTCAAAAATCTGTTCTTATCAACAAAAAGCGAGCCCGACCAATCTTCTATCATTGCTAACTTTTGATGCAGTTTTCCATCCGGTCGGTTGGTCCGGTGGTTCACCCTTTGACTTGGTCTCTCGACAGGTGAAGCGGTTTCCAGCCAAGATAACATCAACGGAGAAGTTGGTGGACATGCTAACAAGATGGATATCCCAGGGATCATTGCAACACGCGGCCATCAGCTACCCTCTGATCAACTACGCAACCTTTACACCCCTGTCACCCACCAAGCTTTACAGTGACGTCACAGTGAATAATGTTTTTGGTCATCACAACTTCTCCAATGCCCAAATATCAGCGGTGAGTTCATTATATACGTTCTATGATTTTAGTTAGTAACAAATAATATTGTTTTGAAGTGCGAGAGGAAATGGCTTCTCGTACAACCGTGATGTACTCATCAACTACTGTCAAAGCAGGTTACAACATCTCTAGTGCATAAGGTAGGGGCCGATCATTATGCGGAGGAATGATTTCCGTGCAACAATGTTTCCCCAATTATAACAACTGTGTTTTCTATTTTGTTGCTGTGATTTCCATTAACTTTCTACTTAATATCCACGGACAATTGTCAATTTTTAGGTTTTAATTTTATAAACGCATTTGCAGCACAGTGGTCGAGTGGTTGGAGGTGCTGACTTTGTGACCCAATGGTTGTCATTTTGTAGCTGGGGCTGGCTTATGTAATACGTCGTTGAGCAATTTTTTTAGAGCACTTCACCTGACTTGCCCCAGTCAAATCAGCTGCTGTTGGAAACTAGCCTGCGATGGGTTGATTTACTTTCCAGAGGGAGTTATAGACTCTCAAGGGCTGAACACTGAGATAAAAGCCGACCTTATCAGCGAATAATTCACTTAATAGGACCAACGGTAAGGCGGATACTATGATCTGTTCCAATTTGTTTGTTTTTCAGGTTCAGTCCACATTGGGCCTGGTGCTGAGTGTACTACGCTATGACAGCTTGTTTGATTACAGCAGCGAGCTGGAAGATCCGCTGGCCAGAAAGGTTGTGTACAAACACCACTGTGGGCTTGTGGGAAAAATCCAGCCAGAACTTGAGCGAAGGAACAAGCGTCGGTTTCATGAGGGTCATCTGACCTACCCATATCTTCTGCCTCGCTGGCTGCCAAACGGTGTGCAAACATAAAACAGAGGGGAAAAATATCTCATCTTTAATTGCAGAATTGAGATTTGAGCTGTGATCATAAAAAAATAAGGATATTTTGGGGACTTTTAAAACTTCTTCCTTTTCCTGCATTTTAAATGCTAATTAGCCAGAGAGACGTACAGGGCAACGTGGGAATCATTTGGTAGTATATTATTGGTTAGGAATTATGGATATCATTTAATGAGTATCCATTTGTACTGTTATAAAAAGAAGAGGAATTAAACTAATGTGAAGGGATTTGTAGTTGTTGCATACTGTTGACTGATGGCCAGTGGTAACCTCTGGGTTTTTTCATTTCCGTTTCTTGATTCTCAAATTGATTGTTTTTAACCTCTTTTAACCCTGGAGGGCATATAGTGCCCGCGATGACTTCAAACGTCGAAAACGTTCTTGATAATCAAGATATAGCCACAAAATCTAGCATCTTTTCCTAAAATTTATTGGAGAATAAAGTTCTAGAAAAAGTTTGAGTAAAGGATAAAAGGTGCTATGGCAACGCCATTTTCGAAGCCATGTTTTGCCCGGCCCGGCAGATTTTAACTTTTTTAATATTTTCTCCATCCAACTTTTAACGAAATAATTCAAACAACTAACAATTCTTAGTCTCGAAGTAAATTACGCGACCTTCTTGAAACATAGGTAGCTTTGCACGTGATATGTGACGTCAGAGGTTTGCACCATACTATTTTATGAAATCCAAGATTGCGGCCATGTGTTTTGTGTGGTGCAGCACGCGCAACCTGTTTATTAGCGAGATTTTTCCGGACACAGGAAACGTGTGTCGCGCTAGTTTTCGAGAAAAGGCAAATCAAAGTTTCGAGAATTTATGGATGGCTATGGAATTCTAGTTTTAATTTTAGGACCGAATCGAAATTATTTCATTCGTTGTAGATTTGTAACGAGAGTTCTAAACGTACAGGGGAGCGAGGATGGCCGTGTGGTTAGCGCTCGTGCCTCCCGGGATCGAACCCTGGGCTTCGCATGTGGGCAATCTCCTTCTTACTCCGAGGGTTTCTCTCCGAGCTCTCCGGTTTTCCTCCCTCAGCAAAATCAACTTTCACGCCAATATCTGTGCCGTCGAGCGATTAGACATAAGCCACTGGCTTTGGAGAATGGGCAACCACTCCCAGGGCAACGACAGCTAGATTTGTTTGTTTTAACTCTTTGCAGGCCAGTGAAACAATTCAAACTGTAAATGTAGTTATAATAAAATGCAGTTAAAGTTGTAAAACAACAGATCAACATAATCTGGTAATTTGACTACAGTTGCAGAAAATGTATTGTAGTGGGGCAATAAATGTGGTAGGGTGGCTTGTATTTTCAAGAAGTAGTAATTAGTTCATAAGGTTTAGCTAGGTTTGTCATATCCATTAGTGTGCCAACAAAAGCTAGGCCCTTGTTGGGATCTGCATTCTCTTCCATTTAATTTGTGTCGCTTTTCCTCCTCCACAACTTCTTGGTCAGTTTACCGTAGATGAACCGCTCGACTGCTTTTTGCCCGATAACCGCATACTCTTCCTTCTGGGCAGGAATTGAATAACTATTCTTACCAGTGCCGCACACCACTGCTGACTGGCTAAGAGTTTAGCGGCAATTGGACTTGAGTTCAGCCTGCCAAGTACTCAGATGCCAATCAAACTAAGCAAATGTCGAAACCGATCGAAGCTGCCAATTGCTTTCCTATTGTTATCATGGCAGTTGATATTTCCATTGTTTGAGAGGTGATTTAATAGAGTCCCCTAAAAATAAAAGAGTTCTCGAATTTAAAATTGTTTCTCGGCCTTTTTCAAAGAGGCGGACCAGTAGCAGTTTCATTGGCAAAAAGTTATAAAGGCATGAACTGACAGTATATAGCTGAACCGCTAGTAATACGGTGGAAAACAATGCAAATCAACTGTTTTTTTCTAGAGGTAAGTGAGTCAGTGTCACATGATCAGCTATCACAGCATAAATAAGTGTGTGTCATACCCAGTTCCCAAGTTTTTATCAATGTAGAAATAGCAGATAAAAGAGACCCACTCTTCCTCCCCAAAATGGCATTCTTAAAGGTTCTTTCTTTAGAATGGTTTGAATATGGCGCAAGCTATTAATACCCTCGGTCTGAATGGGGTTAGCTGTATTAACCGCTTCAAGACCGCTTTCAGAACGCGTTATGTCTTTTGCGCTTGCACATTGACACTGCTGGCATAATGCAGACGCACGGCAATTGCGAGCTGTGAACCTACACTCGCATATATGGTAACAGCTCGCTCACACTGAACAACTAGGCCGGGAACGCGTGACACAAAAAACACTGTTGTAGTTAATTCTTAAATATTTAATTTAATAAATAATTTAATAAAAGAAGTTGTGAATTTGGTGAAACAAAATATAGTTCAAATTTTATCATTTTTAATGATTAAGTTTTTCAGTTCCATTTTTTCCGATACAAAAGGTCTTCTCCCAAACAAGTATCGCACCGTTCAATTTCCTCAATAATCGTCTTTATGGTTCGGTCTTGAATTGTCTTATCAAGGATTTCGGGTGTATCCTCGCCCCAGTCCTGTAGCCGCGCTCCCCAGTAGTGGTTTAGGCGAAGCTGTTGCTCGGGTGCTTCTCTATTGTCCCCAGTCCTCAACGTGTTATGATGAACACCGGCATCAGCAACATTCATAGGCTGGTAAACTGGTTTAACAAGATCATTGGACGGATAAGGAGTTCGTCTCCATAAACGGTCAATGAGAATTGGATGTGTTTTGTCATCCAGTGGTTTTCCAAGGAAAAGATAGTTTTTCATAGAAAACTCCGCAACGTTTTGATTGATCGCACTAAATGTTAAAATGAATCTCTTCATAAATCCCGGTTTCGTGTCTTGAACACTAAACGGATATTCATCGATGTCAATTGCAGTTCTCCACGTGGAGTTCTTGCCCCATCTGTCGATACAGTCCTGATAGGCGGCAATTTGTGTGCCGTCAACAGAATATGGAAAGGCGCGATGATGCCAGTCGATGTATGTCACGAACTCCTCTTCAATCAGGGGGGCAAGAGCGTCACGCTGTGACTCGTTGGCGAACACGTAAGCGTCATAAACGTACACATGTTCAACCCCAGCATATCGCAGGTACATAAGCCACTGAAGCATCTCCCGGCTGGAAAGTTGCGCCCGATCTTTGACGTAGATACGAACTAACAGAACCGCTGTAAGGAAGTACGGTGGTCTCAGTCTTCTTCCTGTGTGACACCATGCGTCACAATCTGTAACGTTACGAACTGCATTTGTGTTGAAACCAGAAGGCAATTTGCTCCTCTTCCGATGCCTATTTTTTTCATAAAAGTTTTTGATACCTTTCATCATATCGTATTCTCTTTGCAAGGATGCTTTCATCAACATCAGCTGCTCTTTTGGGGTGGTTAGTTTTCCTTCTGCTCTGCTACTTTTGTCCGTCTTCGAAAATCTTCTAAGCTCAACACGTCTGTTTTCCTCGAGTTCCAGGTGCCACTGCGTGTCTAGAAACTTCTGCGCACTTTTTTTAAAGTTACGCGTCCTAAAATTCGTACTGTGGTAATTAGAACCAATTTTCTCTTTCGATTTTACTGCCTTTTCGTGCAAAAACCTTAACTCGTATCTTTGACCATTAGAAAAGGAGGTGGACCTAGTTTGCATACGATGAGGAACTTCAAATTGGAGAGAAAGGATCATATAGCAGGACAGTATACCACACATACTGCTAAGGAGTGCTAGCCGATAGAAACACCTTCTTCTCAAAGTAAAGCATTGTCGCCACCGACGCATTCTCTAACTTGTGTGGTTTGTTACAATCTGCAATTCATTAAAGAAACAAACGTTATAAAAGATGACTGAGCTAAATACTAAGATTAATCTTCTCAACAAATAAGATGCAGTAGCTTTTAAGAACAATCTTTCCAAAACAACTCAGTCATTAGAAAAATGGTATATCTGGCATTTTGGGAATAGAGGAGGTCAAATTGTGTCTGCCGAACCGCATTTGGTTGACGGCCTCATTCAAGAAACGTTTGCTGCTCACTGTTAAGATATTGGCACCGTTAAAATTTCTTCAGAACTGCGTAACTGATATATAATTTAAAGACACAAAGATGCAAAGATACAATTAAAAACAATAATATTTGTTCACAACGAGTAGCATTTACAGAATAGATTATTCTGTTTTTCATGAATTAAAACACTGAATACAGTTTGTAAATCAGCCGTTACTTTATAGTGTGCAGTACTACGGATGAATCGATAGACTATTCACGTGCCATCGTTTTTAGAATTTTGTAGGAAACAGCACCTGCGAGTTTAAGCGCTTGACACAATAAACAATTGTTAAGATTTGAAAAAAAAGAAGAAGAAGAAGAAGAAGAAGAAATAAATAACTTAACCATTTAAGTTGTAATGTTCAATGAAAGTTTGGAATTATCTTCAGACTCTAGATTAATAAGTTGGTGCACACAGTTGTTTATTTTCTTAGTTCAAGCTGAACTGCTCGCAATTTGCATTTTCAAAAAATGAGACCGATTTATGTGTGTAGTGTATCGTAAGCAACATCGCCTTATCGAGTAATAATGAAATGAGAAAATATGTTTTTTTAAACAAGATAGTAATCGTGATTGCTAAAATGTTGACTTAATTTAATAATGCATTCTACTTAGTGAAACTGTATACGGTGTTTCACTGGAACGTAATATCATCGGCCAGACAGTGAAAGCACTTTATTAATATTTGAAACTTTTTTAATTCACCGTTCTATTTCATTTTAAACATATCAAGTGTTAGGAGAAGAGTGTGCATATACATTACATATTTCTATACTAGTTTGTGCAAAGCTTTTGAAAAACGTATGTTACAAGTGACTTTATAACAACCATACTGTTTTCATGTAAGCCGCCGATTTCAATGTAATTCAGACAGCACACAAACATAAGCACAAATAAATAGACGTATACATGATAAACACGCAGGCAGCTATATGTAAAATAAAAGATAAGAATCCAAAAAATATGACCACTGTTTACTTTTTGTCGATGTTTCCAGCACCAACACAATTTTCAAACAAAGAATGCGTCGATGGAGCGTTAGATCCGTGCAGAATAGTGCAGTGTCCCATAGTGTGATATAGTGCATAGGACAGAACAGTGCATAGTGTACTATAGTGCAGAATGCATTATTGAATAGTGCGATTTCAACACGAGTCACGACGAAAATGTTTTCAGTCGGAAAAGACTTTCGTATACGGAGGAGAAATGCATGTTATGCCAAAACTACAAACAGGTATGATCGATGATGTTGCAGATTCAGAAAACATGTGAGGACCACATTTTCTATTTTTTTTCAGTTTCAAATTTGAAGTTTGACTAACAAAGTTAAACCGCTAAAATTTAACGGTAGTGACAATTTCACGAAAAAAATGGTTTGCATACCAAGTCTGACTTCTCCTTATTATCTGACAAATCGACATACACAAAGAAAAATTATCTCAGTTATCTGAAACATCAATTTGGGCACATTTTCAAAATGACTCCATTTCAAATAACACGTTTGGTAATTATAAAAAAAAAATGTATAGTGTTGTACTGAGTAGCCGGTTTGTGACGCAGCAGTTCGCTAATTTTTGATCTTTCAAACTTAATTTTTTTGGATTCTCTACAGACTACAGAGCGAGTTTTTTACACAATGAAAGAAAAGGCAAAATACTTACTATTGTGTAAAAATTGATCTTCTAGTTGAATTTTTGAAGAAATTACATGCGAAAGAAATCGCGCGAAGTCAGCAATTCGAACTCATTGCCATGCAGTATCAAACGCCTGGCCTTTTCACATTCCCCTCCTTGATTAAGGATGTTTAAAACCGTGTTTAATACATGTTACAGCCTACCGTCAGGCTTTTATCCTCCATCGATGCCAGAGGCCTCCTCGATTTTGTCACCACATTTCATATCACACACGATATAGATAGTATGAAAGGCTATTATAAACAGTTTGCAGCAGTTTTAATTAGCAAAAATCTGAGATTAACAGCAATCTTAGAATGAAAAATTTGAGACTGGAAAACTTGAGACCAACTATAATTTAGTCTTGCGTGTGATGTGTATCATTAAAGTTGGATCATGCCAACTTTGTGCTAAGTACACCGCAGCCTTCTTCTGTACTTTCAACAATAGAATTTCAACAGCAGAATTTCTTTGCATTTTAAACAAACTAAAAATCAACAAAACCAATGCCTACAAAGTGTCATAAAACACCAAGATATTTTCTACTATTTTTTCAAACATTTCATGTCCGTTATCTGCGAGAAAATCTCTTTGATTTGTTTGTTCTATTGTTAAATATTTGTTTAATTAAACCCAGCAGAAACATTCGTATAGTTTTAACGTTTAATGGACAATTTACGGCAGGGGTAGTTTCTTAATTAACAGCAAGAGCAAAGCATAGTTTTTCATTGGTTTATTTCTTGTATGTTTGTATCAATGATGTTGATTAAAAGCTCTTTATCAAATTTGGAACGTTTTACTAAACCCCTTTTTTATAAACAAAATGAAATTAATTACATTTCCTTCTGGTTCGCTTTTTATACTCTTTCTTATTCAGCTTATCAACATTTGTTGTTTAAATACAAAATACGAGACCAAATCATTGTATTGTTGCTATGCAGCACACCTAAGTTTTGTTCAAGAAGCAATGTGGTCTCGCTAAATCCATAATCTACGGTATATGTCTTGCATCGTCAAGTTTCTTAGAAAAAATAAATGAAATCAAACGATCGTATAAAACCGTTCAGTTCCCTAGAACTGAATTCCAAATGAAAATTTTGCTTACCATTCTGCACTTGTGTCAACCATTTGAATACCGAAATTCCCAGGTAAAAAAAGATTCTAAACCGTTTATTGGCAGCGTTTTATTTTTAGAACAAAAAATTTTTTTCTGGCAAGCAAAAGCCGGTGTTTGGAGCAAATTTGTGAGTTATTTAAAGTGTTATTAAAAACTATAAGTCTAATTTACATGAAATCAAGAGTGCTGATTACAAGGTGTTACAAGTAATGAACACACTTCTCCTGATCGAACCTGATATTGCTACATTTTACTAAACTGAATAAAAGAGTCCGGCACTAACGTAGGAAAATTATACTTACTAAAACCACAGGTGTACCTCCACTCTCTCCAAAATTGGTTGCTTGAACGCTTTATTGCTTTTATTTATGGCCGACAAGAGTAAAGTTTTTCCCAAAGATAAATTCTTTTATCTGTGAACAAATAGCATTGCGGGAAGTCACAAAATACATCCACTCAACTGTGTAGAAGACATATGTTTTCAGCAGTTCGGACGTTTTCAGACATTCATTTTGTTTTCATTTTAAAAAAATCTGTTCCACTAAATCAAAATATAGGTGAGTAGTTGTATGTAATATGCGCTTTGATTGGTTGCCAGTACTAAAGAATATCAGACACACAATCGTTTCCTTAGCTTCCCCTGACATTTTCAGGAACGCAACATGTTAAATAAAATCAGGTTCTAATTTGGTTGTATCTCTACATCTCACTTGCGCAAACGAAGGCTTTGCAATATTCAATTAAGGAGCACGGATATTTTACTCCATCCATGTACATCGTATTTCATCTTCCATTGTCAGTTCCTAGGAGCTTGTACAGAGTCTAATATGAGCGCCTTCAGCCACAACGCATTTGCAGATTTGTCAGTTTTATAAACATTTATGATCCTTGAGGAGGTTTCCCTATAAATTCCTTTGTTTCTTTGAGTACAAAGAGAAGAAACTTGTTAAATATTAAAGTCAGCCTTGCTTGCAATCAGCTTGAACTCTTGCTGATGAGGCCTTTCCCGTTGGTAGTCTCAGCATTCGATTGACGTTACGACAGAACCAGACAGTTCACTGAAATTAAAACTAATCACTGATGTTGACCTAGTTGTTATAAACAAGTGTAATCATGGTTTCGTCGGTTACAAATTGATTTAAACACATGTTGATCTGAGTGCTTGGAGACAGTAAAATAGCCTAGCGTTATATTATGGACTACGATATTTTGGGAAACAAAACGAAAGATTTTTTGCAAAATGAAATCGCAAAGTATTTTTTTAAAATTGGAAAGAAAATATTATAATTTTTGCAAACTGAAATTGCGAAACATTCTTTTCGCAAATTTAACCATAAGCATAATTCTTTCCCCGACTTAGAGTTGAACACACACTCACACTGTAATTTTCTGATTGTTTTATTTAAAAACGAGACGGTAAAAGGGTACTTGTTAATCGTGGACGACAGTACGATGGTTTCCAGCTCGGTTTCGAAATCAATGTTCCCGATTTGGCTTTTTGCGGCGGTTCTGGCGGTTTCATGATCCAGCTATTCTTCATCAACTCCAGCAATTTACGACTGTTCCAGTGGTTACAGTGTCCAAGCGGTTTACAAAAACTGAAATAAAGCTAAATTAGTCCCTAAGCAAAAAGAGGGCAAGAAAGAAATGAAATTATAACTTACATCTGTGTCCTTGAAACGTTGTTTAATCCTTCAAACGAAAAGCTTTAAAACAGACCACGAGGAGGCCACAGGCCTCCCATACAAATTACTCAAAAACGCTAACGTGGGGTCCAGGCCCCTATAAACTGTTCTCGGATTTATCCGTAACAATACTCATTTGATGGAGAAAAGCACGTCAATCGTCCCTAAGTCAAAACGCTTTGACTTTTTTCTTTCGAATTTGCCTCTTCTCAACAAATAATCTGTAATGATTGAGGAACCGACAATTTAATCACGGAGAAGAGGAGGTGGTTTGCATACAACTTCCGACACTAAAGTAGTGTTTTCTTTTATCTTTTTCCTGGTTTTTCCATACGTTTATTTACGTTTTGTGGCGCGAAAACATATTTTTAACCGTCTGGATTAATCGTATGTGTTCTTTTCAAAATGTCTTTCATGCAACCCCTGCTCCCCCCCAACCCCAAGATATGGAATGGACCGCCCTTAATGGTTGTAAATAACTTGATAATTGATGCTTCAATCGTAGGTGTTTGGGCCATAATGATAACGATCGGCACCCGAACTGAATTTGCAGAGACTGGCCTCATCCCAGTAGCAAGAAATGCTCTGCCAGTGAATGAAATGGAGGAAAGTCTTGTTAGTCATTGCGTGACCTTATAAGTTATACTTGACCATAGTCGTAGTCAAAATAATGGTAGGCCCGAGAGCCTAAAACGAGGTGAGTTCTTAGGGGGAGCGGTGCATGGCCATGCTTCTCGGAAAGTTTGAAATATAGAACTATTACATATAGCATTCCATAGCATAAACAGCAATTGATTTTGCAAAAATGAAACTAGAATTTTTTTGTAACAATAAAGGCTGGATCTATCTTTGCAGGGTAATGTGTCAAACCTTTCCGTGCGATTAGAGACACGAATAATAAATAGCAAAACCTTGTCATTGAACTTCTTGTTTAAAGACTTTTATTGTAATGGCCTTGTTTCATATAAGACTATGTATCTGTTGTTTTTCAGACGTACTCGCGTTAACCGAATTTTTTACAAAAGAACTTAGAACTTCACATTGATTTTTTTAGTAAAACCGAAAAAACCAGGGCATGTGTTAGAGCTAAAGCCTGGTTCACACTCGTGGCGGAAATGTGGACGGAAGCGGCAACCGAAAAGGAAACGAAGAAGTGTATAGGACTTATTCAGCAGTCAAGTTTGAACCAACACGACGGGAAGCAAAAGTGGAAGCACTGCTTCGATTCCCAAACTTTTTTTTTTGAAAGACTGGAAAAGAGCTTTGTGATTGGTTCACTTTTCCGTCTCTGCTTCCGTAGTGTGTAGGTGTAAGAGCATGTGTATGTGCATTACGTCTTCAGCACATGTAACCATAGTCCTTTCAAAACTGATTCATGGCTTGTCGGTTATTATTCGATTATAGTCTGTTGATGCTACGCAACAAACACGATGCGTCACTAGTTTGCAACTCTTACTCAGAGCCGCGCACGTCGGCATTAAACAGGTAGAAGGTTTTAGATTTAAACCGAGACTACGTATACCGTCAGTACAAGCTATATTTATTGTCATGCCACTGAGGCGTTTGCAGTTTAGTTTAATTAACAATGATGGAGCTGGAATGGAAAGCGGACTCAAGGTTTGACAACACTTCGAAGAGGAGTAGCGACAACTAGTGATCTTGGATGGTATGAAACTAACAATTTAATACTGGAAAAGAAACAGCTATATCTCAAGACACGTGATTTGTGGATAAGACAAGGCCATTTTGTAAACTCTTGGAAGAGCAACTTAGGTGCATGAGTGAGTACAAAATTCGTTAAGTTCTTCAGTATTAAGTGGCCACCAGTCTAGACTAGCCCTTCAAGGTTATTTTATAAGTGACTACTGAAATAGATTAATGTAACAATTGAGTGCTGATTGAAGATTCTTGTTGTTGTAATTGTTGTTGAAACGATGTTTTGACTTGTGCAATATCGATCGTGAATCTTTCTATCGAACTCGTGTCTCTCACAACACTGATAACACGTTTCTCTCCAATTTCTTCGACTGGAGATGTGCGGTGACGCCACGGAATCGTCAAAAGCAACAATTGTGAATATTGAGGCAAGATACGGAATCAAACGTTTAAAACAAGTTCTGTCAAGCGGCGTTTGATGTTGCCGAAAACTCGTTGTCTGACACCACGCCGCTAGCCAATCAAAGACGTTAAATAACAGTGAAACTGAGCGCTCATATTTCAATGAACAGCGGATATCTCAGCAGAAGACGTGAATGAAAATGTGTATGTATCTATATGCATGTATGTATGTATGTATGTATGTATGTATGTATGTATGTATGTATGTATGTATGTATATATGTATGTATGTATTTACGTATGTATGTATGTATGTATATGTAACTATGTATGTATGTATGTTGTATGTATGGATGTATGGATCTGTATCAGAATGTGTACGTATGTTTTCAGTTGTGTGCATGTGTGTATGTGCCTGTATACGTGCAAATGTCTGTGCTGATTATACATTTTTATTAAAAAGACATATATTTTTCAAGCGTGAAACCAAATCATGCACATATGATAGTCCATGGAAGAGATGGAAGAAAGGTGACAACATTTTTCATGTGTATCAATGATAGTTTAATTTATTCTATTCAGGCATTCTTGCTATTAGTATTCTTCAAGTACATATAATTGGAATGGGTCCGTTCACAGTAAAACAGCGAATCAGTTCCCTGTCTTTCAGTTCCACGCTTTACGAGTTTTGTATTCTCTGAATGCTGTAAAATGAAGGAAAAAGCTTTGTCAACGTAAGTACTTGGATTTCGGCAATTTGATTTTGGATGGAGGGGAGGGGGTTGGGTTGGAGGGAGGGAGCAGAGTGAACAAAAGGTTGTGTTCAAAGTTTTTTTTGTTTTAGTCAACTTTTTGCTATTTTTTTGCCTTATTTTTGAAGGGAAATTTGACCGGTCAAGCGATTGAACGCTAATTTTTTATCGTTAGAAGTCAGAGCAAATCCGCACGAGCTAGGGTAACAAATTTTAACTTTGAACACGAAACAATTTTCTATCTGAAGGCTTAAGTTCTCAGCCGGTCAGTCATTAACATTAATAAAGTTTTTCATTTATTTGTGGAAAAAACAAAAGTAAAACGCCCATACAAGAAAGTCTCTCTTTAGCGCTTGGGCCCGCGGCATGTTTCTTAGTACGCTCTCCTTATTTTATTGGTCTTGAAAGAAAAGGGTGGTGGGGCTTTGTTTGTATCGCTCCGTGTTTTAAAAGTACTTGTACAAGTCAACTTAGGTTGATTTGTAGCTATTTGCAAAAACGTAATAACAGTATTAGTAGCCCATGTACGTAAACTATGTATGAAAGAAACTGCATAGGGACAAGAAAGAACAAAAACATAAGCTTTCTGCTAATCCATCCCAACCTTCAATTGATAGCCTTGATCAAATTCGTGAGTTGGAAACGTGTTTAGAATCAGTTTTAATTCCCCTTGTAGAATTAACTACTAAATGTATGGGCTTCTGGGATAGTACCAAATGATCATCTAGTTTAGAACGCAACATCTGATCACCTCGGTAAGTAAGGGTGAGAATATAGGGGCTTGGGGAGGGAGGGACATTTGACCAAGTATTGGTACTAACCTCTTTTTGCTCCAGCCGTTTCGTCTTTTGAAAAGCCCCTCCTGTATTTGGACAATCGCTCGTACATTGAGTGATCACTTGACTCCAAGGACTTCTTTCCCCAGCGAATCCCCTCCATTTGAGAGGACACTGAGGCAGGATAGAACGAGATCATTGCCATTGACAGAAGGAGACATGCAATTAGAACTTTGCTAGCCATCTGTGTTGTAAATACGAACGAGAAAATCAGATCTAATTGTTAAGAGTTAAACAGTCGTATGATTTAGTATAATATCAAAATAACTCGAAATAAGGGTGCGGTGTGTAATCACAGTAGAGTTGTTAGTTCGTGTCTTTGCTAATAATTCCTTAGATTCTTTTAATCAAAATGACGTAAAAGCTCCCAATGAAGGAATTAAAGGCAGGTTATACATAAAGTGTCCTGATACGTAATCATAGAAATGCATTCTTTTTGGCAAACAAAAGGCGATATTTTTCTGTGTTGATGGACTTTGGACTACCTAAAGAACACAAACCTAAAAAATATCAAGTTTGAACTCAAAGTTATAAGTATTCAATTATTCATTCATGACTACATATCGAAACTTGCAGATGCCGCAAAACCAAATGTGCTACAACTTAATCGAATATGTAGCTTCTGTTCCTCTAACTTATCTAATTCCTCGCACTTTCTACTTTCCTGCCAAGTTGTCAACCAAAAACAAAGGAAATCAGTGCCAACTTTTCCAATATTGAGAAACTAGAAAGAGAAATCCTCTTCAGAATAAAATGAATCGTTACAAAGATATTCTTGACTACTGAAAGGGTGTGATTTGTTAAACTGCAAGAGTTGTTCAACCGTGCCTCCTACTGAGACGAGATAAAACTGTACCACCAAACTGACGAGCGTACCATTGTTTTGGGCTCTTACTGTCTGCTTCTCTTGTCAGTATCGTCACATGCAGCAAAACACTTATTTACTGTTAGCTTGAAAGCTAATCTCACCAATTGTTTTAAAATTTGTCAAACATTTTTTTAAGTAGGGTCAGTTATTGTGCGTAAAATGGCAAATATGTCTTCTTAGTTCCATATCTACGGTACAGCGAAACTGGTTAATCAAATCAATTGAAAGGTTCCGGAGTAAATTGATGTAGCGTTACTGATGTTTAATAAATAGTAAAGTATTTGGACAGATAAATTGCCGTTTGGGAGTAGTTTGGGGAAACTACAGCTGTCCTGGCCATGTTTGGTAACAACAATCTCTTGGGTTCCTCTGTAACAAAATTCGTTGCTTGGCGAGACAACGCTCTGCTTGCTCAGATAAAAAATGAGATTTAGTTTTTCATTAAGGAAAGACAGAAGAAACCCCGATATTTTTCAGTAAAGATGGCCTAAGACTATTGAATATTTTAGATGACATAACAAACAAATCGACAGCTACGAAAACCTAGCGACAGGCATGTGTAGATGTTCGCTTTCAATTTCCAATTTTAAATTTTTTACTCTCATTCAGTAAATGAGTAATTTAAAACTATAAGAATCTCTTATTAGGCCCTTGGTAAAATTAATTTAAAAGAATTACTATCCGAAAGAGTAGATATCTTGATCGGAATTTAATATTGCTTGATTTACAACTTCACCTACACACACTTTTTCATAAAGAAAAGGTAATGCATTTTTGTTGTTCACAAACTTTTCAAAAAGTCCTGTTTTGAAAAAGGGTTGAAAGTTTAAAAGTATAACTGTCAATTTCTGGGCAAGCGATGAAAACTTTTAGTAAAAGACCAGATATTTGGCCAGCTTTTTAGGCTGCACTTAAAATGAAATCTACTTATCTGGCAAAATACCGTTTCAAACTATTTTGAAAACACACAAAATGATGAAATTTTTCACAAACCCTTAAAATAGACGTCTCCTTGCGTATAAAGTTGTTTTGCTACCTGAGCTCTTGATATCAACCGAGCTGATGCGGTTAGACTAATCTGACTCGAGCCTTTAGTGCAAAAATTAAAAATCAATTATTTATGCTGAAGCAAAGCAATTGGATACGAATATAACACTTGGGCTGCTCGCTGTGTTTGCAAATTAGATAATGGGTCAACTCTTGGCTTTTAAACAGCTCTTAAACTGATAAAGATTGCACAAAACTTCCAGGGGCTCGCTCTACCTCTTAGCACTTTTAACAATCTCCAAAATAGCAACCACAATTTGGCTTTTTGGCAATTTTTAATTATCTGAACTTCTTCATTACGTAACTCTACCAGCCAAATTAAGATTTGTCTAAATATATTAGTTATACCTAACGAAACAGAATTTTGATGCATTGCCGTACAAAATGCAGTCTTTCGCCGGTTCACGGTACCAAACAGATATAGTGATACTTACCGTCTACTTATTCGTCATCTGTATGACATTAAACACCTTTTTAGCGGAAATTATTTTGTGAAAAAAGAGTTCGGCTTTGTTATCACAAACCATGAACCAACCACAAGAGTGCTTTAATTATCAACAATCCGAGACCGCATCTTTTTCCTGCAAGTAGTTTAATACATAGACTTGTAAAAATATTCACTCTATCGATAATAGAGCGATTTTTTAGAAACTCTCGCCGTGTTTTGATTACTAAACACGATTTTTCTTTCATGCATAATCATGTATCGTGTCAGTTTGTTTTAGTTTTTTTTCGATACTGGAGATGTTCTTTTGTTGTGTTTATGGCTAACACATGTTATCTGCTTTGCCTTTTTGTATCTTACTGTGAAAAGCATCCAGTAGTCTCCTCAATGTTTAATATCCAAGACTCGTAATTCTTACAAACACGAACTGGTTGGCTTTTCTTATGTTGCACCGTGTCGAATTTCGCCTGAATTAGTTTATGCCAAAACGATCAAATTTGATTGCATAGGCGAGAAATGTCTCAGTGTCAGGCAGTGTATGCTGTGTATAACTCATTGTTTCTTATTTTTTATTACGTGTTTATGAGGACAATAAGCTTGTAAGGTATCGTGAGAATATTTTTGGCCAATTCGTTTTTTCTAGAAATGTAGACCTGTTTTTAACGTGTGGATTCGTCAAGCCAAATTAGCTTATCGATATTTATCTACCGCACGAAAAATTGAGTACGTTATCTTTTCCTTCATTTAATTTTGGAGCAAGAACTGAATTCCAGTGGTTTCTTTGACTTAATTTGTAAGACCGATGGAATGATAAAAACAGCTAAAATCTGTTTCGTTTGCTCACTTCTCTTTGGCTTTACTTTAAACTGTTTCCTCGAATAGCAGAGTTAAAAAGGAAACCGTTGGTATTCTAACTGAATAAAGTTGCTCCATTCTTTTCATGTCCAGAAACGCTTCTACTGCTAACAGAAATACCCTATATAGACATTTTTGTGAACCGATTCCTCGACTAGCACTGACAGACAGCGGAGAACATTGTCCCGCCAGGGCCTACATGTCTCAGTTGCTTGTAAAAAGTCGGCTTGATGAGAGTCTTATCTAGATCTGTGGTATGTGTAACCAGCTACACTTTGTTTAGTGTATGTCTTTATCCATAATAAAGGTCCCTTTTAAATTATTAAAACACCAAATTATCATTTTTAAGTAGGATTTCCAAAATACTCAAAAAAAAGTTCAAAACGTTCTTGTGACAGACAAAACTGAAAGTAAAAGCCTCCAGAAAGTTCCAATTACAAAAAAAGTTAGCAGAAAGATTCAATTACAAAAAAGAAAATAGGCTTTGATATTTCGCTAGAGGTAACAGCAGATGTAGAGTCATAGCCGTTAGGTTCGTTCTCTTGGGAGAGAAATGTACAATATCGCCAGAGTTCACGTTTTCCCGCTTGACGGGTGTAACGTGGGCTCAGCCTGGAAACGAGGTTGATACATTTATGGCTTGCTAACCTTTAACATACCCGCTAGTTCGCATTTACTTGTACAAGTCGTCCCAATCGCCTCCGTCGGACATGTCAAAATGTATTCAAACGTTTGGGACGACTATTTTGAAATAATACTGGGGAGACTTGAACGTACATGTATGATCGGCAAAAGATTCAAAATGATTGGAATGATTATATTGAAATACCACTGGGGCGACTGGGACGATTTGTCGAAAGGTTTAAAATGATTAGGACGATTTAATGGAAACACTACTGGGGCGCCGGACAGGGACGATTATATGGAAACACTACTGGGGCGACTGGGACAGTCGGCAAAAGATTTAAAATGATTGGGACGATTCTAAGGAACACTGCTGGGACGCTGGACTGGAAACACTGCTGGCCGGGGGACTGTAATCCAAACAGTCGGGGCGATATATAATTTATTTCCGGATAATTAGAACGATCGCAAATAATCTGGAAGCAGTGTATGAAAAGCACTCTCTGACAATCAAAACGATCGTAAAGACCAAAACATGTCATAAAATCACATAGTAGTGTTTAACGTGAAGTTTGCACTTGTGCAGATTCTACTGTTTTCATTGTCCACATACTGAGCCGAGATCCGTCAGGCGAAATATTATTATTTCAGCTTAGTTTGTTTCACTGCATTGAAAACTTTATAAAGTACTGAGAACGCTGTACGTGAGCGTTCTTATACAAAGTTGAAAACTTCATAAAGAACTGATAATGCGGGACGTAATCAAACATTAAAAAACGCAAACAAAAAAGTTTTGAAATGGAACGATAGATATATACCGTTTGAAAGGAGGGGGGGGGGCGAAATCCCTAGTGAATTTGTCGCCCCCTCATACTGTTGAGAATATTTTACAATTGTTCAAAAAAGACATGTCAAAAGCAAATAGTTTTTGTTTAAAAAGAACATGTTTTAAGAACATAACAAAAAAGTTTTAACATGGAACGATGTTGAAAAGCGGGAAACTATACCGTTTGAAAGGAAGAGACGGCGAAATCCCTAGCGAATTTGCCCCCCCCCCCCCCCAACAGTAATTGAGAAAATTCGAAAATGCTTCGCAAAAGACATTTCAAAGACAAGTAGTTTTTTTAAAAAGAACATGTTTTTAAAAAACGTAACAAAAAAGTTTTAACATGTAACGATGTCGAAAGCGGGAACTATACCGTTTGGAAGGAAGGGGGGGTGGGGGGCGAAATTGCTAGTGGTTTTGGGGGGGGGGGGGGGG